>UYWX01000002.1:0-195940 GCA_900622495.1 Hydatigera taeniaeformis
TCTGGTTTCTCGTATAAAGATTCCCGAGTCGTGTGGTATCGGTTCGTTTCGTTCTCGCGTGCGCCGTGGGTTGTGCGAGAGGGGGTTGTCGTATTGGGCAATGTGGTACGCAACCGATCCACTGTGGAGTCGGCTGTAATTGATCCTCGCCATAGGCTGTTTTTGAGATACTTAATGGTGAGATAGTGGCAGCGTTGCAATCAGGCGTGGGTTTGCAGTCTGGTACCGTTCAGTCAGTCGAAGGGACTAGAAAATCGGTAGATCAGCAGATTTGTAACCTTTAGGGGTTGGTGACGGGCCGAAAATTTATAGCATGATGGTCAGGAGACCCCCGACGAGTGGAACTCCAGTGCGCAGTTTAATCGTGTTAAATCTGGCAATTTACAAAGCGATTCACATGCAAACGGAGCTGAGCCTAGGCCTCGGAAGGCGGTTTACTTAACTGACGTGACCCTCATGCAATGGCAGCCTCAGTTACGAATGCAAAATTGTGACTGTCGTAGAGAATTCTTAAATCAACTTTATCATTTTCACGGGTTTTTGCATTTTGACTCTAATGATTTTCTCAATTGGTAGATACGAGTGAAATAATGAAAAATAGTTATTCAAACCAACTACTTAATAACTCTGAGCATCTAAACTCCCCATGTATTCCCTACAACGGCGCTTGAATACCAAACTTAATCAGTAGAAGTGGAGAATCTCTTTCTCTTATTCAGGAGGCGTACTAATGCGGTCTACTCGCATCCTATTGGCGTGCTTAGTAAATTCCGAAAATGTTCCCCATTCAAATCAAACACAATTGTTGTGGTATGCATGAGCGTAGTCTAAACTCTGGATGCTTGACATAAACCAGAATCGCTTCGATGCCACCCAAACTTTAAATGATCCTCACTAATTCAATACCAATCAAACGACACATTCAGCTTCTGGTGAACTGATCCCGAAATGTTACCTTTTTTCGAAGACACATAAACATAGATTTAGGATTTAAATGATTCTATTCTGGAGTAATTACGTAGTAAGAAGGAATATTACAACAGCTGTGTGCTGTTGTGAAGAAGCGGTTAATACCCTTCTTGGGGAACAAAAGGCATCCGTTGGGTGACGATGGTTTATCTTCCCGTGGATTTCCTCCTTTCCTCTTTGTACAAAACGGCCTTCCCCAACCAACCCTTTTACGAATTCTGAGATTCAGAGACCTGTGGGCAGGCCGGGAAGCCCACATCAGCATTCGACCTCTCAATATTCTTTCCATTGTTTCCTTCCCCGTAGATCGTATGCATTGGTCAGACGTCGTGCAGCGATGCTCACTTCCATTAATTATTGTTTGTAAAGGAACGCTGAGAATGATTGTACTCTCCTTCATAGATCAGCGAATCATGGTGCGAAGTGCATGCGGTTAGGCTTTTAATGGATTAATGGGCGGGGTATGATCGATGCCATAGCAGTTAAGGTAAAAGGAGTCACACCAAACCTTCCCAGCTGGAAGCAACTTTACCATTCCCTCGTAATGGCTAGTGGCCTGGAAACTTGCAAAGATCTGGGTATCAGTTCATGTATTAAACTAAATTCTTGCAAATTTATGATATCATCTGCTAAATGGATTGGAAGCCGTAATTCTGGCCTCACTCGTTTGAGGCATTGAAATAATTAATGCTATGGTAATTTAATTATGCCGGCGATAAAGCAGAAACTAAGAAAATTTCCAGAATTACACGTTCTCTTCCAGATATCCTAAATGGAAGACATCTACAGCTAGGTAGAATGCCTTTTCCATGACCGATTACTTCCACCCACTCAAATAAGGGAAAGTTGTATATGTAGTGAAAAGGACCTTGACCCGCAGCGATTAAAAGGTACCTTGAGGGCCCAATAAAGCATTGCCTTTCCTTTATTTTTGTCGTAATACTTCCTGATGAAATGCCAAACCAGAAAACTTCTTGAGTTCTCTAAGAGGGTGGAATGAAAACTAAATGATTGGTAAAGTAATTACAAAATGACAAAAAGCATTAAAGCGGAAATCGCTTAAAAGTGTGCTGCAGGTCGGCGGATGTGCTCAACCACTTTGAGATATCAGTGATTCATTTTTGTCCTTCAAGATTTCCGTGCAGACAGTGAAACTATTTCGAATATCAAGAGAAATTGTGCAGGTATTGAGCAAATTCCCTTCAGTCTTTTAATGATACTGCGCAGAACAATCAACCATTTCTTAGGTTTTTTGCCGTTAGATGCATGTGATTTTGGGGACTCCTGCAAGAAAATACCCTGGAAGATAGTTCTGCCATGGAACTTGAAGGAAAGAAGGAAAACCAATTTGACAATTCCCAGAAAGCTACGCATTGTAAACACCATTTTTCGGGTCTGCACGACCATAACGCCTAAAAACTATTGCAACATAATGACGCAGAATTTCGACAATCTCAAACCTCGGAAACTGTACCTTTTAATCAACTGATTTATTGCAGTTGCAAGATTGCCGCTCAGCACAAGTGCAGCAATTACATCGTGAATTCAAACGTCTGCTTCTTACGCAGACAATTTACTCGTCGAACTCATGAACAGGATCCATATACTTGGAGGCTCTTATTTGGTAACTTTTGCATAATTTCCATAAATGTGCTGTACTATTGTCCTCGAGACGTCCTTTAATCCACAAAATAAGTAACGCGATTAGGCTGGATAACTGCAAATTTTAGGGAAAATAATTTCGCTTAAACCAGACAAAGCAACCAACGTTGCTCTAATGGAAATTAAGAAGTACCATTTTCGAACGCAATAGGTAGGTCACAGACCATTGTATCAGAAGTGTACATAAAATACGAGTGTAGTTCTGAGAATACTGAGATGAAAATAATGGGAGAAAAAGTGCGTGTGGATGCACGATGACGAGTACTCACTTGCGATTATGTGGAGCAGTGTGTGTTTGAGAATTTATTTTTGCATTCCGTGCGGCTATAGGGTCCACATAGTCATCATCTTCGTCCTCATCCTCCTCAGCTCCAGAGCTATGTGAACCCCGCATTGCAAGAACGGCCTGGTACTCGTTATAGTGCTTCCTCCGTTTCTCCTCGAATTGTCGGCGATGTTCTGCCTCTTCAGGAGCCAGAGTGGCATCTGCATCGTGCCTTCTATCCTAAAAGACTAGAGCCTAAGCATCGAATCCAATAGGGTATAAACTCGCTACGAGATTGATAAGTGAATCCACTCATTTACCGTTTTCTGCAGTGAGCAACGGGAGAGTAACTATGCCATACTAATAAATCACTCAATAAAATTTAAACTTTAGAACATGATATCAATTTCATCATCAATTAAGTTATCTACAAAAAACTTATGAAATCTGAAGTTATAAATGAAACCTAAAATCGCGAGAATCTTGGGAAGGAGATAAGAAATGGTATTTTACGCGATAATAAGTGCACAGTGATACGACCGTAAACATCTCATCCACTACCAACATGGCACCACTACTCAATGTGCCGATGCGACTTCATTCTGTAAGACATTTTAGAAGAGCGGATTTAAGAGTTTGTGCAGATCAACTTGAACGAATGAGTATAAATGACAATATTCAAATAAAAAAAACAGTTCTACAAAATGCAAATAACAATTACTAGTATGAAAGTGGTTCATCTTACACAAGTTAAGAGAATATTAAAAGGCTATAAGTGGATAAAGATATTTGATCCTCAAAAAAATCTCAAGGCTTAAATCCGCGGAGACAGCAGTTTTAGTAATAGCCTGAGGCATGCTAATAAACGCACACTTTCGGTTCGAATGTAACCACATCGTTCTATAAAGTTCCTTCAAAGAAACCATACAAGGGCTACAAACGTGCACAGATGATCCCGAAAACAAACAGATAATTCGTAAAATTCAACAAGTGTTAGAAGATGAGCAATGATGCCAATTCACAAATATAAAACATCATCGCAAATCTTCGGCTCAAGGCAGTTTCTGAGGTGAACAACATACTGTATAAAATTCACAAGATCAAATAGGTTAACAGAGACAATGGATATTAAATAGTCACAGACATGGTTAGATAACAAGAACACCTAAAATAAGTTGACCTACATACAAAACGTAGTAAACGAATCCACACCAATTTGCAGAATAATCCCCACCTATACGGATAAGGATTAGACAAAGTGCACATGGATAGTTAAAATCATGGTCCTTGCAAAGTGACCGAAAAAGTTTTTTTCTACCATTTTAAAGAGGTTTGCCACCACTCGAAATTGGCACAAAATACAAAACTACAAAAAATGTAACAATAAGAAGCGGTTCATGTCCCGATTCCCAGCCATATTTAAAACCAATCGAAGGCATTCAGAGAATAAAAGCAGTGGGAGCAGGAAAAAAGCCAAAGGCGAAGCAGCAATAAAATGAATTGTTCAAAATTGTACGAAAAAGCCAACATACATTTAGCATCTCGCTTGGTTCATCCGATATACCCGCAAGTTTGCTAGCAAGTACTTCGGGTGAAATCCCTTGGTTAGGCATTTGGGAGGCATTATATTCAAAATTATAAGGCGTTGGCGGCTCATCAACCTTCATGTGACCGTAAGTTTTGTCCGTAGGATGGTAAGTTGCTAATATGTTCATTTCATCCCATTGAAAAGTCTTATTTTTCTTTTCGTTTGTGTCAGTATGCTTCAGAATCCCTTTTGGTTGCTCTTCTTCTTCACTCATTCCTCAAGATGGAAGAAGCAATGAGCCCTAACCCCAAAGTATGGTTTGACCTTGTAAATGATTGGGTATTTATAATGGCCTACTAACACTGGTGTTTTAACGGAAAACCACCAACTCAGAGTAAATGTTATTCGACAACTCATACTTGTCTTTATCGAGGATACTGCTTTGCCTAAATTGTTTTTATAGAAGAGAGACAGTAACGCAACCTGAAGTTCGCAATGGAGGATGGTTAGGATTCTTCTTAAGTTTAAAACCGGACACTCAACCTGATCATACCCCAAACACCTTTTAATCTGTAGCATGTGCGATAAAACCTCAAAGTAATCTGCCGCTTTTGTAGACAAATAGTTTTGAGTCTGAGAGAAGGGAGAGCTCCTCGCAACCACTCCATTGATGCTACTATTCTTAATGCTTTGCTCTATATTACAGCCTTACTTGTTAAAAATTTACCAGACATTTTTGACGTTTTTTTCTAGGTCAAAGTAATATTATATTAAATTTCACGTATACAAGGCCGGATGATCTCTTGATTTTCTCCGTGTCCCCGTGATCTGCAAGTAATTTACCAACAACTTAATCAAATCCATTGTTGTACATCTGGACATTCTTTGTGTTTATTTTCCTTTGCCACTGTTCCAAGAAAATATAAGCAGTTACAGAACATTGAATCTTCTTTAAGTTTAGGTCAGTTCCGACCACTTTTTACCCCGCTGTGAAAGCCAGATTTACCTCCTCTCTCTCATGACTTTTGATAACTGGCGCAGCTGGCATGCCGATCTCCCTTGTGGCATTAAAAACATTGTTATCGCCTGATTGGTAGGTAAAATGAGGAAGGCGCAAAGTATTTACTCACTGGAAGGGAGAATAATATTGTACATTGTGTGAATCCTATGCCTGCCGGTAAACATGATTTTCGTCTCGCTCTTGCCTACATGGATTAGTCTTTGGGCCAAGTCTTAGCTCGATTCTTTTTATTCTCTAAGGCCGAATTTTTTTCTAGCTTAAAGCCTTTTTAAACTTTCTGGGAAGTCTTGAAACCCTATGTAACTTTTCGGAAAATAAGTTGGTGGATAAGGTCTTTGCATCCCTATGCCTTTTTCTGTAGCTTTCGAAGAATTTTCACTGCATGTAACAAGGCATTAGGCCGGGCTGATTTTATGTGTTCTAGTACGGCAGAAAATTATCTGGAATTTGGCTTAAAGCGTAGCCCAGACCAGGTTGGGTACGTTACAGCAATACACTCTAAAAGGTGTTACTATAACAAGCTAATGCTTGGCAGTCATTTAATAATTCTTTTGTCCCTTGCATGTGTGAACGGACTTTCGAGCCAATCTTAGGCTTACTCCCCTTGCCCTTTCTACAATACTTGTATTCAGCTCTATTTAGTGCTTTCTTCCAACCGGTGCGACGTCTCGGGACGCTAAAACCCTACCTTGTTCTCATTACTCTAAATGGATATATCAAATTGCACATTACATTATCGTTGTAATTTGAATTGTTAGTGAGTAGTCATAATGTAATAGGAAATCGCCATGCAGGCAAAATGTTATGAGATGGTGCTTGCCTAAGATGCCCTGACCAAGTGCCATCCCCTTCTATATCCGACTTCATTTTTGCATTACAAAGACTGCTATTAATAATCAAAGCACCTACAATATTTTGTTCATATGACCACTGGTGTCTAGCGATTAAATTCGACATTTGCTGGCCCTTGTATGCTTGAGCTGGCCTTAGGGCCAAGCTCAGGATTAATATCTTTGATCATCCTAGAATACATGTGTTTAGTTCCAACTAATACTTTCTTCCGTCCGGTGGAAAGTCTCGGAGCGTTACAGCGACTTTGCCAATAATCCTCTATGCGAAATTTGCATTGGAGTTACGCTTATCACACCTGGGTGCAAATATGAACGATGCCAATGATTCGAATCCAAGTCAATGCAATGGAGTATTTGGACCGGTTTCCCCACTAAAAGTCCTAAATAACCAGTGTTGCATCATCCACTCCTAATCGCGCATGATGATCTAGGGAAACTATACTCCAATTTCTTCTTTAATCTAGAATAATACCAGATACTGGTAAAATTGTTGAGATATCAGGCCTAGCTTCTCAACCTCATGGTAGTTAATCGGATAGAGCAGGCTAGTAGACATCTTCCTTCTCAGGTCTAATAAGGCTTTGATGACTGGTATGCAAGTTAAACAGGAGGAAGTCCTGGTACGGTCGTAACATAAGGGGCCAATGTAGTACACAGTTTCAAAATCCCGCATAAATGGACCTCCTGTATACCCTTAAACCCCTACACCTCCGACTTTATGTAATAGTTGGTTATGGAAGGTTCGTTTGTCGTTTTATAAAAAAGGAAATTCGAGAAGACAGGGAAGGAATCGATGGGACATTGGATCGACATCAAACTGCTCATGTCTCTTCGCGGTTCCCACGAACATAACCCATGTTTGAATCTTTTAAGTGCCCATAATGGCAATTTAACTGCATCAGTAATTATTGCACTTACTGCGTTATTTTAAGTTTAGTCGGGTCTTTGGATCAAGCAAATTCATGCACGTAGTATACTGTCTCATTTTGCACGTTTACATTTAATTGTACTATCTAATTTTGTGCAAAATTTACGAATTATCAAAATTCATTGCAGTTCATTGTGGTCACATCAAGAATTGTATAGTCATCATATTCTTGGGCCGTGACTCGGGCCATGTTTGGACCTAATTGCTTTGCACTCTTTGAAAAACATGTATATAGTCCAACTTATCGTTTCTTCTACCATGTGGAAGGTCTTAGAACGTTACATTCGTCTCGCTGTTTTAATTCTTTATTCAGATCTTTTTTCGTTTGAACTGTAATCAGACCATAAATACTAACTTGAAAAATTAGTTTGCAAATTGCAACCCCTCTCCGTAATATATTTTTTAAGCCTTTACTAATGACCTTGCGAAATTTATGAGCTGTGGGGTATGTTAACTATAAGTAGTTCGCTGACTATGTATACGCTTATTCGCGGCTTCTGTCGACAAATTATAAAGAAAGACGAGTACTCCGTGCTGATTTTAGGCCTCGATCAGGCTGGAAAGACTGTAATTCTGATTGATTTCATATCTTTTTAGACCTATCTTGAGCAGGCTAAAACAAAATTTAATGATTCCTACAGATCTATTCCCCCCCACAAAATTACCTCCACCGTAGGATTGAATAGTAATTTTATCTTCTGTAGTGGTTGTAACATTTAGTTGGGCATATTGTTCTTGATGGGATAATAATGAAGTTTTGGGATTTGGGAGGCCAGACTGAACTGCAATCCTTATGGGACAAATACTACATCGAGTCTCATGGTGTTATCTTTATCATCGACTCTTCTGATCCAGACCGATTTAACGAATCGAAAGCCGCCTTTGGTAACTGTCATCTCGGTTAACTTTTAAGATAAAATGATCCAAAATCATGCACTCCGCGGAGTTCCTCTTCTGATCATCGCCAATAAGCAGGACCTCGACGTAGGCTACCACGCGCCTGACCACGTCTTTATTTCCTTTCTGTCTCTCCACAGTTTCTTTGACGACTGCTATCACCTCACATTCTATACTTTTTTTAGTTTGCCTTTCCTGTCTCTGAGGTGAGACAAGTGTTTCAGAACAGTGCACACCTCATCGGCTCCAGAGACTGCTCAATGCGTGGTTCATCTGCCCTAAAAGGGTGCGTCCCATCCCCGTTAATATTTTCATTGTCTCTTCATCCCCCACTATGTACTGATCTTGTTGTAGTTTGATACGAAGCATTATCATAAACGCGATTTCTTGCTTTTAGTGATGGTGTTATCGATGCCATACGATGGATGGCAGAAAAAATGAAGAAGAACTCTCTTCAAAGGCCGCCTAATGTCGAATAAAGTAACGTCATACCCTAAAAGTAACTTTCAAACCTCCTAAGCCGGTGTCATACATTGTTTTAAGGTTGCTCATGCGTATTTTACACGTATGTTCGTGAGGTTTTTGTAAAACAAAATTCCGTAGGTAGATTGGCCATTCCCTCGTGAAGTGTATTTTTCAATGCTCGTCACGCGACTCCGCCATCACCTCCCACATATGCAGAATTCTTCTTTTGTGCCTGACATCCATTTGTACCGCTCTGTAAAGGTGAATTGTTATCATTTAGCAAGCGTTTGAAAGTTAAAGGTCTCTAACGTTTGAAAGATCTTAAAAGTGCAGAATTTGCAACTTTGGGCGGTCCACTCGTACCTAAGGTGATCGCCGAAGCGCCGGACACACGAGACCAAAGCCCAACGCAATGTTGCGTGAATGCGCCATGGAAGGTTAATATCCGATGCGTACCTGTAGGCGTCAATCGTCCTCGCGTTTTCCTTTTCATGTACCGTTGGACTAGGAATCTGACAGTGCGTTCCAAACTTGGATGCCGTCAAGCCGCCATAGGAAAGTGAAAGACCAACCAGGTTAAAGTGGAGCTCCATACCCTGAAATGTTACGAAACACATAAAGGGGTAGGAATCAAGTCTTTCTCAAAACTGCTAGCAATTTTCGAAGTAGTGCTGACAGATAGTTGATTTTGTGATGATTTTGGCAAAGAGATATACCTCCAAGGATTCGTCTATCGTACTCAATATCCGTCCAAGGGAGGATTGCACTGTTCCCAAACGATCTTCGGTGTACGATGAAAGAGTCAGAATTCCAAGAATCTCTGTGGCCCAAATAACAGCCTGACCCGTTTGATGAGACTCCTGCGTAGTACTCCATATGTCCACCACTTGGTTTGTTCCACCGGAACTAAAGAGACGCCACGTAGGTGCGAACGGTATTTCTCGCATAAAATATCGGAAAATTGGCAGTCTTGAAAATGAATCTGAAGCCTAAAAGGTGAAGTCAGCCTTTTGTGGTCTAAACAAGAAAATTCATTCAACAAAGTAAGGTGAGTGCGCGTAATCGTTACCTCAAGCACAAGGTGATGGAGGACCGAAACAAGCGACCCTCCATGGTTGCGTGCTTTCACAGGAGCAGTTTCTTGAAACACCGGGGGCATACTTGGGTGCTCGAAAGGGTTGGAAGTAGCTACAAAACATCTCATTTAGCAATTAAAAGTTGAAAAAAGTTTTCGGGAATGAGGGGAAGATGATACCTTGGGTTTACTTTTAATTATAAAAGAACTAAAAGATGGGTTACTGATGGAACTAGTAGGGTTTCATAATCACAAACAATTACATTTGGTAAGTCCAAGCTGCGGTCGAAAAGAAGATGAGCGCGAAAAGTGCGAATCAACGCCCACTTACCATTCATTGAAAAGTGCTCGGTAGTGAGCTGCTTATTAGCTTTGTTCAAGCCAGTTATAAACGTCGTCAATATGTTAAGGCACGACTCATTCAACCGAAGCCATAGGGAGGCCTGGCCATCTAAAACAACGAAGCTGTGGAATAAGATAGGTTCGATTCCTTTGAAAATAGCGCTGCCGTTTTAGAAGTGGATCATAATGAATCTCTCAGGTAAGGATTGGGTAGATTGTTGGACAATTTCAGCTTTATTTCAATTTGCCAACAAAGACGCCAGGTTAGAACTTACTTATATCTGTGATAGTAAATACTTTTTCTCGAGTTTTTGCATCCACGGCGATTGAGTCAGCAAGTCGTCCCAGCAACAGATGCTAAATTTTGCTCAAAATATTTGAGACTTACGTATTTGAGTCCATTAACATTTGAACTAATAAGGTACTCACTGACAACCATCAAATGACTATCATCATTCTCAATGGGAGACAAGCTCTTAGTGATAGCATTCTGGAGGACACTGAGGGACGCACTCCAAGTCGAAAATATGAAGAACCCAACAACGTACATCTCCATTAATAATGAGAGGTCGAAATTAATAAACCCAACACTTGCAATTGGAAGTGGGAAGGCATACCCCAATCCCGCCAAAACATTCAATAGCATACACAGCAAGAAGAAATAAACTATTCGACCCAGTGTTCGCAAAACGTTTTGCGATACTGCGCCTATGAATATGCCAAAAAGAGAGACCGGCTTATTTTCAAAGGTGGTTGTCAGCAAATTTTGAGAAATCGCGTAGAACGCGAAAGAAAATCCGATGAAACCACCGTATTGAAGAATAAAGGCACTTCGTTCACTATATGTTTGAATGGGACGAAGTAGGCAACCTACCAATAGCCCATTAGCCGAGTCACGGTAAACGCTTGAAAAGAACCCAAAACAATCAAGGTCAAGGAAAACAGGAAGTTGCGCTGGTCCACCAGAATTTGGAAAAAATCTCTGGCTTTACAGAATGCAATATCCGAAGCTTCGAACTTTAAAGATGGGATATATACACACCTTTCAGATGAGCATAAAAGCTTCTTGTAACCAGCAAAGGTACCGTAACACTAAACATAAAAAGCAAGGGGTCCCACACTCCACTTGAGTACATGGGGAGGAAAATGTTCAGATTGACAATTGAACAGCCACAAATAAGAAAGACTACATTAAATGTCAATGACACGACCAGAGAGGACAGGTAACGAACATTTATCTCCTACAGAATAGGTCTTCAAAATACAAATAAAAATACCTTCGATACATAATCCATTGTGCAACTGTAGGCAATCCGCAGCTGGGTATGAACCAAACACAGCCCAGAAACAACAGAAATATGAGGTTCGTGTCGAAAAGTGCGCCAGGGACGACAATGAACAAGCCAACGTAATTGCATAATATATCTTTGTGTTCATAAGTTCAGATTCTCGTTAAGCAAAATTAATTACAAAAAAGGCAAAAATTTTGCATGTTCTGTGTCGATACTAGCGTGTGAAAAATGCAGCTAGAATATTTCAAACTGTATACAATTCTAAGTGCAAATTTTAACTTGTGATTTAGCTCTGTAAAATACAAGTTAATAAGCATTTTAAGTTTTTTACACTCTGAATAGCACAATGTGCTTTGCTTTGTCATTAGTAATATTGGTCTTTGGAAACTTATAATAGACTGCCTTGCAAGTTTTACGATTTGTTTTTCCAGGCTAGCCTTTGACGCCTAGCGTTTGTTCTGTCGTGGTTTCTGCTCGTGTGTGCTCTATGATTTTGGTTGATCGTGTTCCTCATTCTCAGTTATTGCGTCTGCTATATCGCATTAATAAGCTGAATTTTCTTTTACTTTTGTAGGTCAAATGAGTTCAACGTGTTCCAGTCGTGTGTCTGTCAGGAAAAACTCGGGCGTACGTCTGAGGAAAAGCGACATATATTCTGCCTTAAAGATTTCCCATTTACCGAAACACTTTGAGGAAAAACAACTGCGAGAGTATTTCGCACAGTTTGGCACTGTTTATGGTGTTCACTTGCCCAGGTCAAGGAAGGTATGTTTCCTTCGTCCCAACTATTTGTAGACACTTAATGCGAAAGATCAGGCCTTCATCTTGGTGGATAAGGAGATAGCGTCTATTATTGCTTCAACTGTTCACAACGTCCTTAATTTCAACAAGATCATGAAGTGTATGTGGCCCAATGGAAATTCTTGAGATTATTTCCCTTGCTATCCATTTTTTGGGATCGTTTTTCCCACTAGGCCAAATTCTGGATACGTACTATCCAAGATGGTTTAGAAGAACCCCCCCACCTGTGTCCACTGTTGAGTTGGAGAAACGCCGTCGCCTTAAAAGCACTGTGAAGCAAACGCGGGACGCCTCAAAACGACGGATGAAGAATCTCCGCAATCGCGTAGCCGCCCTTAAGAAACTCGCCCCCGCGTTCCAACTCAACGTGTTCAATGGTGCCCCTACTCCCGCACCTTCATCCAACTGATGCTCTGCACGGCCTGCGTCGAATATGACAAGTTGTCATTGTTGTTCCCTTTAACCTATTACTCTAACGCGGTTTTATTAGACATCATCCCGTCCAGAAATTTCTCGATATACAAGTGCATTCGATTGTGTATTGGCGGGTTCATCAACTTAATGTGAGCCAATATGTGCATGAGAAATTAGCAGTTACAAAACTTGGGAAGAGCCACTAGGGCACACAGAAGAACGAGCTATCATTCCAAGGGAAACGTCAGGATGAATCTTCATTGTGTACAATAAACTCGATAGTAGAGGATTTTGTTTCGCCAAAGAGAGTAGGTGTTATCGAATTTAAGAAGGTATGTTCCGCCAGATGCCGGATAGTGATGAGAACCGCAATACACCTCCATATGGGATGTCCTCCGATAAACTGGGATTAATTCCTCAATAGTGGCATGCGACGAGTCTGAAATTGATTTTAGAGAGAAGAACTTGCGGTCGCGTCAATGAGTCAAAGTAACGTGAGCTTACTCTCGCCTTTTTCAGGAGGCTGAGATGATCCCTGAATAAGACTCCAGGGCGCCTTGAACGGCTTCTCAGTTGGGACCGTCTGCTCGTCTTCACCTGCAGAGTTACTAGTTGGGATTTTAGAGTCTGCAGGCCATTCAAAGCTCAGACCAAAACCGATATCGTAGTCATCTGTGGCAAATTCCCACACAAGACTGTTGCCGGATGGAACAACGGAGACGCGGATCTGGTGGAAATGAGAACAGTTCAAAGACAGTAGGTGTGTGCAGTGGCAACCCAGTGCTACTATTGTTTTTACGAAGAGAAGAACTTACTGTAATCAATTCTCCACTCCCCACGTTGATGACAGACTCGGGATCTTTGCCGAGTAGCGCCTTGAACTCGTTGATGTCATTCCTCGTCCACATTTGAGGTACTGCCACGTGGTTCCCTCCATCAGGGATATGAGCCAAGAGATCGCTCCCATTTCTCCGATGTTTACTGACTAGAATAGTAATCACGGATCATTATTTCGGAGATGATAAATGGTAGTGGTAAAAAGGCAGTGACTTGCGTTAGGATAAGGTATGGCGGAATAAGCATTATAATATTGCAGGCACAAACGATACGTTCTTCCCTGAACGTCACAGACGGTGGGTAGTCTTGTGGGAAAGCAGTGTGCGCATTTTAGTAATAATGGACGAAAGACATTTTACCGGGACTTGATGCCGTTCCATCCTTAGTTGATTTAGGAACAGTGAGTCTGTTAGATTGGTCTTCGGCCCAAGGATGGGGAGGACTTTGGTCCTGAAAATAAATGCGAATCAGATTCGGCATTAAGTATAACAGTCCCAATCGAAATATGCCCGTACATACAAAGCGAATCGGTAGACTTTCTTCCACCACTTAGAAATGGTAAGATGAGAGTAATGTACAATTGGTTCCGGTAATTATTCCGCCTTATAAAGGCTAAAAACTCAAAATCATACTGAGCCAGGTTTATTGTTCGGCGATGGCTGCTCCAAATTCTGCGAAGGAATACCTCCAGGTGGAGTAGGTGGATTCCGAGATACATAGATCATGTACTGGCGAAAGTGGCGATCCTGGAGTTGTGCGATTAGTTCCTCTTGCTAAAATTTAACAGAAATAGTTACAAAAGAACAGATTGTCTTGATACACGCGCTAAAAAGGAATGCCAGTGGCCTAAGTGCGATTATGAAATGGAGCTAAGAGCCAAAGGACTCACCTTGGCGTTGCTGTCAGGGTAATACTGAGCTGCATAAGCCCGAAACTGATGCAAAGTTTGAGCATTTAATGCGCTACGAATCTGAGACCTATAAAATCACACGAGAGCTAGCGATTACTGGTATGCATCAAAGTCATTCACTACAATTAACAAGCAAACATCACAGTAGGGTTTCATTTCAAATCTCAATGGCGATTTCTGACAGAGGACATCTTAAATCACTACGGCTATGGTTAATTCAATGCTGCGATAATAACCAAGATGAAGCACATGATTTCGCTCATATAATCGAAGCCAAAAAAGGGTATAAAGCCAGATCAATGATTACGTATAAGAGAAATGAAAATATGCAACATTACTCTTGCTTGGGAGAGAGATTGTGGACGTCGGATAGCGAGTTACTATAAATAATAAGAGAATTTGCAACTAGAAAGATTATCGGGTTTGTGTTACGACTAAGTGATGAGGTAGCAGAAACGATATGCACGAAATACGAATCCCGAATTCTACAAATGAAAACAACAATGTGCACTCAAACATGATCACCAAACAAGCCTCCCATTCACTAAACACCTTTTCTCCCTTCTCCCCTTCGTATATGCGATTTATAGCAAAATCGAGCAACACAGGCAAGTGGAACTGGGCCACACGACACTCAGGATACACCAATCATCAGTAACATGCGTTGCACGACAGTATGCAGCCTCTTCATCGGAATTACTTAAAACCAGAGCCTATTTCAAACAAAGTAAGGCCTTCTTAAACAGATTTAAAAACCGTAGAAAAAAACCGCATGAAAGTGTGCCCAAAACCTACAACGTCAAGGTTTTATGCAGCATAATTAGAACAGATACAACAGATCATTGGGAAAATAAAGCGTTGACATTTCCTTGTTAAAAAGGCAAGAGAATATTATGAAAACCAAAGGTAATAATTGGGAAATGACACAATATTAAATGGCAGGAAAAAATAAAAATCCAACAGGCAGAGTGAAATAATAATTATATGAATCCAGTAATGATGGCGGCTGCAGAAATTCACACTCCAGATACTTTATGTATGGAATGCATTATCCTCGATACTTGGGTGCAAAACAGAAGTTCTCTGCAGTATGTGAGTACATAAAGCCACAGAATAAAGCAATTACCTAGTCAAACCGTGGACAGCAGTAGGTGGAAGATCATTGCATTCCTGAGATTCTCTACAAAAGAAACAAGAATGACACTCTGCAAGTTCATAAATATTGAGGAATCCGCCCGTGAATCAATGCCTTTAAAACAGTGTATTACTGAAATTGTTTTGACCTTACAACGACCGGGAGGATTAGCAAGTGAGCTAAGATATACAGTTCGAGTGTTGCTGATTTGAGTTACTACAAAAAGCTAATGTCGAGGCATAAGGTAATAATGAAGCAGTAGTGATGCGTTGGCAAATCCATTTCTAAAAAGTGACTCCGAACTTCTAAAGCACGCTTAGAGTGGACTACGCGTCGTTTGCACAGTACATTTACTTTGACAATAAAAGCACCGATAGCACAGCCAGGCATTATGTCTTAGTAGGCGTACATAAAATGATTTGAAGACACCTAAATCGCACGGGGCAAGCTAAGTTATACCCACCTCTAGAACTACACGGACATGCCAAGTGTTGAGCACTTCAAAGTGCGCACTAACGGGAAAAACTTACCAAGTGAACTAAACCACAATGGCAAGAATCTGAGGAAAGTGTCTTTCAGGACAGAAGGCAAGCATAAACCGTACAAAGGAATCGAGCAGATTTATTGAAAAGGTGACCGGACAAAAGAAATTAGACAAATCACGTGATTCTGTTCCAACTATTTCAATGAATGGAGATGAACACGCACAAAATAGTAGTGTCAACAGTAATTACAAGGATAACGTCAACAGCAAACCCATTTGTGGGAAGTCAAAACGGCATAACCACTGTGCGTTAAACCAAATACAAAACCTTAATATCTTTCTGATGTAGATGGCAACTGAAACTCACGCGCAGGAATAAGGCAATGCAAGTGTGGTAGCCACAATACACCAGGTTTGTATGGTCTTCCCCGAATCTTAGCTTGACCGGTCAACATCGAATTGGTACAATGTTACACTAAGACGATTGGTTTTATCAAAATAAAAAGTACAGGCACAATCAAACATGATATGAAAGTCATAGCTGAAAAGTGATGCTATAATAGGGAGTGCTAAGACTAAAATAAGTAATCGCATAACATTTTTAAGTGGAGCTGTAAAAGTAAAAGCAGTTGTAGTAGATGCGACCGCGGAACCATCGCCCAATCGAAGAGACCAAAATATAGCAAGGGTCTAAATACTAAATCGTAAGAGGTTAGGAACTTACATATGTCCCATGCACAAAAAGGTGAAAAGAGTATCAGAACGGTTGGCATGACACACTTACAAACTAGTTCCCTTCTGGTAAGACATCGCATCAGTCGCCTCGAGATGAGCCGCGAAGAGAGGACAAATTTGTAGAAGTGACTGGACAAAGGTATCCTGGGCTTCTGCCCTAGACATCGCTCCCAGCGATTGCCATTTCGCACTAAAATAACCACAAAAACAATGAAATAAAAAATGTTATAAAAATAAGGAGACGCATATTGCCGCCCACGCAAGTGATTGCTGCATCAACAAGGTACATAAATTGACAGTTTTCAAATCCATTAAAAGTGAATCAGAAAACAAGAACTCACCGACGTTCTTTTCCGATGAAATCAAAAATACCCACATCAGGCACCTTTTCAGGAGAGAAAGGACCATGCTTCGCCTGCTTGAAAAGTGCCGAAAATGTCAAATTTTGGTCATACGTCAAAGAGAAAGCCTTGTTGGCATGAGCTACACAAATACATAAGTGTATGTGTTACTTTTGTAGAATACGCAGGCGATATCAAAATCATTAGCCCTCATTTCATTGCCGATTTTTGGATTCCCTTCTTCTAGAAAAAGAAGCATCCACAGTAACGGCTAAAAACAGCAATTAAGTTAGACAAAGTAAAAGAGCACATAAAAGCCAAGAATGTTATAACAAAAACCAACATATAATTTATAAGTCGCAAATAATTTTGGAGCATTACACACGAAGCACGACACATAAGTATGGCAGTGAACGCGGGATAAAGATGTACATCAAATAAAAGCATCGGTCTGTGAATATCACTCCAAACCTTACAAAACTTTGAGAAGACACGCTGAAAAGTCACCAAGGTCCATCAAGACTTATCAAATAGGGAAGCAAAAAAGCGGCACATCTTAGATGACACAGGCAGAAACAAATAAATGCATTTGCATCAGCGTTACCGTCATCAGTAGTAAAAAAATAACCTGCACTCGTACACTACTCGACGAGCCAAATCGCCAGCGCAGCAGAGACGCAAAACAAAACATCCAAGAGGCATTCGATCGATTCAAACATCATATATACGAAAAAGTTTAAGCAAAATAAATAAAACAGTTAATAAAAATAATTTAAACATTAGAGAACAAAAAATAAATAAATTTTAGATTAAATTTAAAGATGCGTAAAATCATAAAATTTAGATCTTATTAATTTTTTAAATTTATTTTATATAATTTTTAATTTGTTTTTGTTAAAATTTTAATATTTGCCTAAGTTGCACATATTTTATTTATTCAACACTTGTCTTTCACTAATTCTTGCTCCGAAAAATTTTTAAGTATAAATCAATTTGTTATTTGATTGCTAGACAATTTTTACGAAACTCTTCTGTGTATATCGTCTTTTTTCCCTTCTTTTTTCCGTTTTCCTCAAACTTAGCCTTAGTTTTTCCTATCCGTGTAATGGATCTCATCAACAACTGTCTCTTAAAAATGACTCTGCTAAAACCCGCCATAGTTGTTTTTTGGTTTTTGGAGATATGGGGGATTACAGTGAAGCTGATGGTATTGCGTTGAAAAGGCTGGCTGAAGAAAGGAAAGCCTGGCGTAGAGATCATCCATTCGTAATTGGTTTCGTCGGTTTTCACGTTCTAGGGGTTCGTTGCTAAGCCTACTAAGAACGCTGATGGCACTCTAGACCTCATGACTTGGGATTGTAGTATTCCTGGTAAAAAAGGAGTAAGTAGTATCTCTAGTTCAGGTGACCTTTTAGACTTTGTGGGAAGGTGGACTTTTCCATCTTCGTATGTACTTTAAGCCTGAATACCCTACGACCCCGCCCAAGTGCAAATTCGAGCCGCCTCTATTTCATCCCAATATTTTCCCTTCAGGAACAGTTTGTCTTTCACTTCTAGACGAAGAAAAACACTGGCGTCCTGCGGTTACCATTAAGCAGGTATCTTGCATGCTTTCTTATGATTTCTAGATACTTTTGGGGATTCAAGATCTGTTAGATCACCCTAATCCTAAGGACCCAGCACAGGCAGACGCATATACACTGTTTATTCAAAACCGCAAGGATTATGACTATAGAATAAAGAAGCAGGCTGAGCTCTTTCGTAATCCGAACCTCTCCTAAGTTACATACTTCCCCGAATGACTGTAAATAACAGTGTTAAATCGATTTGCTTAGCTGCTCCCACAAAGAAATACGTCACTTTTAACTCTACTTATTGCTTATTTGTCCAAGTTGGATGCTTTGATAGTGCGAGACGTGATGGCAGATGTTTTGTCCTTAAGTTTTTGGCTCCAAATGTACGTGCCTTGTGTTGCTAGTACGAATTGCCCTTGCAAATCTCGAGGAAAGTGTATGGGTATCGACTGATCTGACTTCTAGGCCTTTTATGAGGAGCGACTGGATTTTCAATTTAGAATGAGTGGTTCGGTGGCTTCATGTGTTTCACTTTGTAGTCCCTGCAACTACGAAGGCGGTGCGCCAAGAAGGTTAGGTGGTATCTTGCCTTTATTCTCCCACAGTCTCCACCCCAAGTGGAGGTGTCCGATTCTTGGCGTTTCGAGGTTTCAGTGGTTCCACAAGGGAATTTTTTAATTCGAAAGGAGGTGCCGGTCGATAAGTTGCATCGCAAGAGTGAGATAAATTTGAATATGTTATGCTCAGAAACGATGCTGGAAACCGCGTGTATTAACTGGTAACTTGGATGAGTCTGCTTTCCGGTCCTTGTGCTACAAGGCTGAATGCCCTATTAGGTTTGACACCTTGATCATGTGGTCTTTCTTATTGCATTCTGACTTTATACTGGATCCGGATTGTTTTTTTGTGCTGCAGTACTTGGTATCTTTCAACAGAGTTCTCCTTCGTGCATTCCCAAAGCAGTGCAAATTGTCTTGGTCCTGTGATTAAGGCTAAGGGATGGGAATTTTGGAACTGCTTTTAATCCTATCTGCGAAGTTAAGGCTGGTCTGCAAGGCGTTGACATTCTCCGCGATTTCGATGCATAACTATGAACTAAGGGGACTTTTCGGCTCCAAAGCCTACACCGCAATTAAAGGATAAAAGACTCATGAATTTGCGAAAAAAACGAGTTAAAAAATAGTGGTCAAGGTTTTACATTAACGGGAAATGCTGGTTAGATTTTGGATACGCTACCCACTCAACTTTGCCTGTGGCATCAAGATCCACGATTGGAATCAAGAACGCAGTCTTCTTGACTTATGGCGACTACCTCTTAACGCATTTCAGAATTGGCGTTTATTGTTTCAGTGATCTAGAACTTCGCCAACCCTCTTATAGGTCGCGCTTTTGCAAGGTGCTATGTGAGTTTGGCAGTGATGATAATTCATCTCGTCTGCACGTCAGCAATACACGTTTCGTTATGCAATTTTGGTTTTCTACTGCTTAGAAGAGGGCTTATAAAGCTATTTTGGCAGCAGTTGTGGCGAACCCTACTCAAAAGTGCAACTTTTAACTAGTCTCTAAATGCCAAATCTCAAAGTGAAGGAAAAGGAGAACTTCCACGGAGTATGAGAAGTGCTTGGATTTCCAATAGAATCACTAAGAACTAAGTCTAGCTGTAAATGTTAACTAGTTACTGCAATCTCTAAAACTCTTCTCGATTACTGAGACAAGCTAGAAATTAGCTAATTAATTAATTGGAAAAGACCGTCATGTTACCATTTGATTGAACGAAACCTAGCAATAAAGTGGCTGAGGAGCACGAAGTTATGATCGAAGTGCCAGGAGGAGACAAATGGTACATGGTGCCTCAGATTACATCCTGACCTTGTGTTTCAATTAACTGTCCTGTAGTATTGCGAATTCCTTCCCAAATTGCAAACGTGACTTTTAGTGCATTCCCAACGGACCGAAGCAGAAAGCATCAGGTTGGCGATTGAAAAAGGAGCTGTGTGGTTGCCTAATTCACTACCCAAACTTATATATTTATCGAAACGCCTTGCAGCCTGTGGGTTGCATTTTCACTGTCCGATATGGCTTTTGGATTGAAAAATTAATTTGCTACAATGCTCGTGCGCAAGTAACAAAGGTTCAACCAATGTGCGTGCTGTAAAAAATGGATATAGCGGTCGGGTGCAGAATAAGTAGAAAGTTAAAGCATTATATTTCTGACCAGCAGCGGAAGTACATTAAATGCTAAAATACTACGCAACTTGGAAGTTTAGGTTACTGCTATCTATGCCTTAACCATTGAGCAGAGCCTTGAACCGTAACACTTAAGCGGTGCTACATTTGTTTGGCAAGCGATATCCGACGTGGTCGCTTATGTAGCCACAAGAAGCATGTTAAAATTCCCATTCCCTTACAACATGTTGAAATCATGCAAACTGCTCAAATACTTCTCCAAGTTGAATTATGAGACGATGAGCGTAATTAAAACTAAAACCTTGTTATTGAAAAGCATGGTCATCACTCTAAAACTTAAGATGCCGCAAAACACTCCACCCTACTATTGTTATAATCCAACTTGTTTTGATAGTCGAAAATAAGCTAATCCCTCACATGGGAATTTCGCCGCAGGAAAGTTGAAAAGGAAAAGGAAAAATCTTATGACTTTATTTTGTCGACTGCAGTATAAAGGCACTACATTTTACACCAGTCATGTCCGCAGCATATGAAGTTCTCTTTGTTTCAACGAATAAATCCTTTCGTTGTTTCATTTAAGGGCCAGTGACCCAATTTAGCCCCTGTGCCATGTTACTAGTCTGTGTTCAGTCTCTGCTATATGCATACATACACATATTCCGCTCATGTCTAAGGTCCTTCTTCGTCTTCGGAGAAATCCTAAAGCACTGCAATGGATAGCTGTAAGGCTGTTAAGAATGCTTTACGAAATAGAGTCATTTTAACCGTGGAATTTTTCTGCAAAATAACTGTAATATTTTGTACGTGTGACTGCCTTTAACGGCCTAAAACCTACTAGGTCGAAGAAGGCTCCGGGTTATGCACAATATATGCATATTAAGAGGAGAGAGGAACATGTATTGGAAGAGCTGAATGACAGTCTACGAGTTTAATGGCCAACCACAAACCAAAGTAAACGCCAGACATCTGGTGATCGCACAAACAAAATATTATATCGCTAATATGGCTGGAGGTCACTCCGGTATCCGTCTTGTTCTAGTGTGAGTAGGCTCGCCCTCTATCCAAAATATAGCTTAATCCCCTTCCTTCTCCTGACGTACAAGCATTCTGCCCAGCTTATTGTCTTCTTTTTATAAAGGAAAATCTGTATGTGTTGTTAGAACACTTCGATAAAACTAAATGCAGAAGATCAAGGTTCCTAATGTAGGAGCCGCATGCCTACGCTCAGGCCTCTGAACATCGGTGTACTACTTTGTTTGTGACCACATAACGTTTGGCGGTTACTTAAGGATATGTCTGACCCTTGTACACGTGAGCTGGCCTTCGGGCCATGCCCAGGTCCATTTGCCCTGCCGCCTTCAGAATACATGTATCCAGCTGCACTTACTGACTTTTTATACCGGTTAGGAATTCTCGGGCCACTACATTCGACTTCGTTGGAGAGCATGTCATAAGAAAGGAAATAGGGGGAAAATTTATGAGACGGAAAGTCAAGGTAACCCTGAGATTGCCCTTTGATACTGCTCGCAAACCGGATTCGTGTTCGAATTGCTTTCCCACATAGCATGTATTAAAATTAAAGTGCCGAATCTAATAAACCCGAAAAGCTAACATAAAGTTAGAGATCTGATAGCGTAGGAATAATGTTTTTGATAAAATTACGCAAACAGTAAAGCATCCAGTGTTTTAGTGATCAGTCTTAATATTAATGTTTGAGGCCAAGAGTCGGCGCTCGTCTCAAGTATGTTCTTCAAACGCTGTCATGAGTGAGTCCTTGCAGAAGTTCAAGATTTGTTTTGGCAATATTATGTTATGCTATTGGTATTGGTATTGCATTCTGTTAGCTATGTGTTGCACTGTTTGGTTTAAACTTAAACGTATATTTATTGTGTCTCGCTGTAAGTTATATTTCAGAATCAAGCCATTTTTTGAGACAATTTTATTAATACAATTATTGCACTTTCTTCATATACACCTTTGCAAATAAGTAATAGCAGTTTGTAGGGAATTAAATTATTACAATCGGTTTAGATTAGGTAGTCTTTTTGTGTCTCTGCGTTAATGCATATAAGTGACGGCAACATGTACTTTGAACATATAAAAACAATGGCAACAGAATGGCGGTACTACAATATCGCCCTCACTTTGCTTGGTAGTCAGGAGAATCGGTCATAATTGTCATCGGAATTGAGAATTCTAGAGACATAGTAGGTTGTTATTAAAATAGTATCGTTATTAGACATTTTTCGCACAATTTAACGAGAAAACTAACCAGAATTGGCTGCATCTTTGCATTCTTGATTATGTCGTAAGCTGTGTTTAAACGCCTTCCCTATATGAATTAGCATATTCGGGTAAGGGCCAGTCAAGGAGATAATTTGTATTTGGTATTCGGTCAAAAATTGCCTATTTAGTATTGTAAAAAAATGTGAGTACATCTATCTCTATGCAGGCTGTAAATACGTCATCGACTTGAAATCTAAGGAAAAATTGTAGCATTGTAAGATTGAGAATTGATAGTGAATGTGGATCTTTGCTGTCGTGTGCGACTGACTTTATGGAGATTAGGCCTGTTTTCTAATCCACCGTGTACGACCTTTTCCTTACGGTCCATCTTTAAATCCTAGTTCTGTGATAAACTTTGGTTACATGTGTTGCCATATATTTAAAACGCTTTTAACAAAAGTGTAATTTGATGCTATAAATTGTGTGCTTAAGGTTCGATGACAGGAATTTGGTGGGGTTTTTCCCTATTTGCACGGGATTGTCATTGAAATCTTGGAGCATTTTGGCAGAGGCATTAACCAGATAAAATCATTACATCTAAGCATTTGGATTACATATTTGTTGCGCAGAATGTGCCTAGTGCCGTCATATCTACCACACCTAATGGGGAGACAACACATCTTATGTGCAGAGTTCGCATTGCACGTAGTGAAGAAAGGAAGAACTTAGTACCCAGCACCTAATTGCGCTATGATAGTTGACATGATGGTTCATTTTTAAACAATGAGTAGTTTGCAAAGCACTTGATAGACCACTTATTGTAGCATTTAACGCTTGTGCCAATCTCTGCTGTCTATGTTTTCCGCTGTACACATCTTTCCAATAGGCGGTGGAGTTTACATCATTCGTGACCTTGTGCAAAAGGGTCTGGTCGTCGCAAAAGTTAAATTGACGGAACTATTTTAACCGGCTCAAAATGAATTGTCAATTACCTCAGTGATTTGAGCAGTTGTACAAATAACTCATTGTTCTGCAATATGGGTGAACGATTAGTATTTTACTTGTCTGGCTGTATTCTAGTTTTCAAAATACGGACTACTTTACTTCTCCACATATTAGCAAGTGTTCGGGTGCGTAGTGAAATATGTTGTCTTGCTGAGGTGGTTTTAGAACGAAGCTTAAATCTGTCCTTACTCTGCATCGTTTACGTTTTAGTAGGTTTCTGTACAAATTATTACTTAGTCACTATACTGCTTGTTGCACTAGGGAAATAAGTTTGTAATGGTGAGGCCGAATTTTGGTCAGCAGCTCTTTTTGTTTCGGTTACTGCTCCAGCAGCTCAAAACAATAAGGTCACATTTCAAATTGCTTACACGTTTGTGATTCTCCAATCCTACGTTAGGTCATTCAGGATCTATAAATTGTCACGCCCAAGGTTTGATGCTGAAAACGATTGTCGAGGCACCTCGCTTAATCCAGGAACTTGCACCCTACGCTTATTGCAGAATCTACTAAGTCATCCAAACAATTTAGATTGTCGTGAAGTGCCATTTTTATCGAGTAGTACTTCCTTGCACGACCGTCAACTGAACTACAGCAGTGCACCGACAGTAATTGCATTCCCATTCGCATGATTTGCCTTACTTTTGAGAGTTGGTATTCTTGATGGTAAACGCAGTGAAACCTTTCAGATGGCCAGTCTGTGGATCTCAATCCTCATGGATGCGCAACATTTCCATCGTCCTTTCCCGATATAACCACAGTTGTCTACTCCTTCACTTTTTCCGTTCCAATGATCCTCGCGAAGTAGAGTCAAAATTATATGTTGTTCGGCTTTTACTTGCCAAATAAGATCCATTTAATTCAGTCTAGAGATGGACTGGCGAATAATGACATGCCATTGATCTTGAGTGTTGTGACCATAAATTAACTTTTTTGAGATATGTGCCCTTAAAGGAGAGGAAGCCATTGTATGAACTAGGGGATCCAGTTTCCAATTAGGCAGGCATACGGCAGCGTAGTAGGAGTTTCCGATTCTGCTTTGTGTGCTTGAACTCTGGACATTAAAATTTGATCCTAAGTTTTGATTGTTTTTTTCTGATGCACCTGGAAGTAATTGGCGCTGAGTAACTACAATTCTGGAGTGCATGGTCCTGAACCACCCTCTCAAACCGAAGTCTTTGAGGTGCTCCGTTGAGTTGAGATTTTTTATTTTTTTCACATTGCAATTGCGAAACTGCTTTTCTAAATGTGGAATACTTGTGGTGATGTTGTTTCGACTTGTGACTTGGAACAACTGAGACTAGTATTCAGCTAGAGAGTAGCAACATTTTGAACTTTTGGACGTCATATTGATCAAAATGACATTTTTCCGCGTAGTCTTGTCGCAGTTGACATATTCAGCTTTGTTAAAGCAAGTCTAACAAAGCAGTCTCACAAATCTAAAATTTCTCGTTGTAATTCTCGCTTACTCATAGCATAGGTGTCCATCGCATAACCCTTGAGATCGGAGGACTTGAGGAGTAAAAACATTGCGTGCTGATCTAAATAAGAATAAAAGTACTTGAAAGTCATTATAAAAATGCAAAAAGCATTGAGGCAGGGCAGAAACTAACAGCCCGTCTTATTTACCAAGGGCAAGTCTAGTACAGGCAGTCAGTACTAGCAAGCATCCATCGCCCTTTCGGCCAGAAATGTTTCAAACAAAATGCTGAGTGCCTCCGCCTTACCAGGACAGGTGATGTGCTGGGCAACCTATGATGTGGCACGGCTGCCATATGATCTCATGCGTCTCCTGTTTATCTTGTGCGCTGTAATATCGCATTAAACTCTCCCAAGGTTTTGACCACTTTTGACATCACTGAGATCCATTATTGAGATAAAGGAAATGGAAGGAAGGTGTGTCGACACAATGCATATACCTAAGTCTGCAACTCCCAAAACCGCTCACCTTTAATTCACATAAAATTATGCAAATCATTACAATGCTGAACCCATTTGTCGAGACATTAGCAAACAGCAAAGACGGGAGCTTCATACCCTGCAATAAAATGACCAATGCCATAAAATCGGATAATCAGAACTTGTGCACACTGTGGACACCATTTGAGTGGTTTTACGCCAAAATCCTCCTGCCAGTGGTTCTCGAGCATTGCAGCCCCTTCTCAAGCTTTAAGATAACTTTAAGCGTTGGTTTTTAAAAGGACTTCCCCAAAAATGCAAAAGGCTGTTAATGCAATGCTTTGCTTCCTTGACTGAAAGCATAAGTTGTGATCAGTAAAGTGCAGTCCTTGTCTCTGTCGTGTGAACTGGCCTTTTGTTCTCTGGAAAAAAGGGGGGAGGGAGTGAAAACCATAACGCTAAATTATGAAATTAATGGGAAAAATAGGGTTTTTGTTATAATTCATTAAGAAGCAATTTCTAAACCAGCTCATAAATAGTGAGTAACTGTTATTTTAGTCCGAACAGAGGCCATAATCGTAACGAAAAAGGAAATACATGTAAATCAGCTAGAAATGTGAAAATGAGATATAATCAGACCTGCTAAGGCAGTTTGTGTTGCCCCACCTGAGGTCCTTGCGGCAAAGCATGATGACCTCCATACAACGAGATAATTTACCCGAACTGACCAAATATAAAGAGGTACTACGCACAAATCCTGTTATTAGCACGGTAGGTGTAAGACTGAAAGCACAGTCACTAATCACCGAAATGAGGAAATATCCCACAGAAGACGCACTAATTCATGCATTTCACAATTACATGCACTCCCAAAACTAATTACCCTATTTTTCGAAATGATACTGAAGTATTGTACAACCGCACAGATTATGCACTTGCTTTGACAAAGCACTTGCTTTTTGCGCCACATTCTGCCCGCTTATCCACAGAACTTCGTCAACTTAACTTCACAGTTTGCAAGATACTCAGAGTGGAACCCATCAAAATAAAAAATAGTTACTGAAATTTTACAAGTAGCCCTACTTCTTTGATTCTTATCATATTTGACTTTTCGTGCATTGAATGATGAGTTAAATTTTTTGTTTTTCATTGTTCAGGGGCAAGCGTTGCAAGTGGTATTAACCGTGGAATGAACTAATAACGTAAATTACTAGCGTTAAGGTCGTAGATCTAAGCAACTAGGAAGTCGCAGAAAAGCTTTCCCAACGCTGCTTGCTACTTCTAGTGTTCCTGTTCCTTTATTACTCTTAGTATGACAACCAGAGCTTTTCTTTTCGTTTTAACCAGTGCAAGTCTGCCAACCTGTTTCTTGTTTATAACAGTGCAGCAAAAAATATCGCCTAACATTCTGTGCACAGGCTTACAGATTTGTCACTTATAATTTTGTGGCATTGTTTGCTTGCCATGTCGACAGCTGTCAGCCCTCCTTTTTGCATACGCGTATTTTCTGTCAATCGAATGCTACTTCTTCCGTCCCCAGAGAAGGTCCAAGCTGCTAAAATTTGAATCCTAATGGGAGTTATTTACAGTCATCATTTTTGTCTTTCGTCTAAACCAGAAGTTGTCTAAACGTTCAATTGCCATGCAACAATAAGTGACGCAACAAAGGGCATGACGAAAATATAAACCAGTTGGAACTAAGTGAAGGTTACCAGTCGTTGTGGTTTACTTATAATACTAAAAAATGGTGAATTGCAACCACCTCAAAAGTGCCAAATGTGAGTGTGCGTAAATGCAAGAAATTGAATTGCTATTTGGTGCTTTAATGGTCGCCTCATATTCGGTCTATTATCCCCTTGTTTTTAGTACCATAAAAAACAGATTTACCTCTAGATTTGTTCAAATTTATAGCGAAATGAAGTGAAACCGGTTTACTCAAATCAAAGTCACAAGGCATCACAAAATTACTTGGATGAAGTTCATTTGACTCTCATGAGCATTAGTATAACGTTATTTTTGGGTGCCCACTGTGTTGAATAAAGAAAACCTTTGAGCTTGTCACTTACAAACCCTTTATGGTATTCGCCTATGCATCTACTTGAACAAGTAGAACAATCCTTCCTTATGGTTTTTCGCGTAATGCACATGAGCCACAGGAACACAAAGAGCATTGAGTGCGCATTGAATCATCTCATGGACCCGCTAGGAGGTGTGATCCGTGGCGTTGAGTAGTAGTCCATTTAATCCGCTGTCCTAGAACAATCATTGCACTTTTTCTAACATAGTGGGGACACTTGTGGCAGGGGTAAGTGAATGCCTAAACTTCCTACGAAGTGCTCTCCAATCGGCATTAGTCGGTGCCACTCTAAAGACATTTCCGTAAACTACAACTTTATTATGGATCAGTGCAACTTTACTTTCCAATTAGTCTGTGTATCAGCTATTGTGGGTGTGATGCGACTTCGTATAATGATTTCCACATTACTCAGGGTGTGGCCTCGTTCTGCGAGGACACGTAACTTGCAGGATGCATGCTCACAAAACAATAATTTGGGAGTTTCATGTAAATAGTCACTACCACCTTTCTTACTTACCTACCTGCCAGCTCTACCGGTGTACTCGTGACTAACTTTACGGCCTCTCTCAATGCAATAAACACATCCATTAAAATTTCCAGCCATTTTAACATTTATTTTTGTCCATGATGTTTGTAATTTGCATTGACCTTAGCATTTCCTTAGGCAATATGGCATTACGCATACGTAGGCAGTATCGTTTGCAATTATCTTTAGGCCATTTTCAGCTAGAGTAATTAAAACAAATCTGATCTTACGTGTGAACTACAAGTATCAAAAGAGATATGTACAAATTTTAAGGAAATCTCTAGCATTCGTCATAAGTGGGGACCAACAAGTTACATCACTCATATTCGCATCATACCGCACAGCACGATGATGAACCACTAGACTAGATCAGATGCAAAATACCCTAGAAAGACACAAAAATTCCACCGTACTAATGCGTTCGCAGTTTTCGAAGAGTGCCACTTATCCTTCGAATGTGACAGCGAAATGGAATCGGAGCTACCCGCAAGGTAATGAAACAGCACGGGATGACTATGGTAATGGTAGGCTTAAAGTACAAAGGTACTCAAACATTTTTAAAATCCCTGTGAACTGTGTGAAGCAGCACTTTAACTTGTCCTTTTTCCTCAAAACATGCAGTAAGGGCAGTAAACGTCAATTTGCTTGTGCTCCTTACCTAACCAAATAGCTCGTTTGAAATGGCGGCAGTAAGGGTGGCTTCCCTTCGAAAGGGGGTAGTGATTGGCCTCTCAAACCATGAGGTAGGGGATAGGCAAGTATAACGCGAAAATTAGGAATTTCGCGCATGAGTTGTGCACCGTTTTGCAAGATGGACATGAGCGGTTAAATCATTTCATGGGCTCAAAATTTCGCACAAAATATACTTCTTTAATATTCAACTTGTTGCTTAGCAATAGTAAAATTGTATCTCCTTACTTAAAGAGCAGAAAGCTGCACAGCTTCAATTGTGGCAAAATGTGAAATGTCAAGATGGGTTTGGGCTGGAAAATCAGTGCATTCCAATGAGGTGCCAATGCGCTGAATATAGCGCAGCAATGGTAGCACTTGTAATCTTACATGTGCTAACTAAAGTGTGTTTTGCGTGAGGCAAATTGTTTTATTATTACTGTGCTTCTCATGATGTGCACTTACACAATGCGGATGCGCAACGTAATTAACTCCATAACTTCTTCTCACAGTTGATAGCCCGGGTCCCGTTTATGGCTGTGGGTTGTGGTAGGCGAAAGCGTAGAGCTTTTGGAGAGCTTGTAGATGACTTAGAAGGTAGAAAATGCCAGCAGATAAGTTGAGTTCACTTGGGTTTACTTTTCCGACTTCTCAACACCTTCACACGTCAAAGGGAAGTCGCCATTAACAAATACTGTTCTCCGTCTTCATAACTTCACATCGCAAAAGTGATTTGATTATTTTATTCAAGACTTAAAGTGTTCATGCTACATTGTTCCTCATAATAATGTCTAACTCTTGAGACACTTTAGGCGCCATTTGTGTACACTTTTAAAGGCATGAGTGGGTAGATAATGCCCTTGCAACTGCAAAGCAATTAAGGAGTGTGGAGAGACGTGTGGGGCTCTTTTGGTTATGTAGCATACCGCCTGCATAGAATCACAGTTCAGGCGTTAATTCGTGCATATTTAAGTTTAATTACCGAATTCTTTTTAAACGCTGGAAGCCAGACACTTGTTTTCCACGGTGCAAAATATGTTTCCATCCGGACACATTGTACTCAAGCATGCTGAGACAGTTTTGTTTTAATTTGGTCCAAACAATTTTGTGACCTTAAACCTAAACAGCTATTCAGGAGGTAAATAAATATGCGAGGAAATGCATACCGTGGAAGGAACCTGTCAACTGACAGCTAGTACTAGTGAGGGTTAACAAGAACAAGGTAAAATGACATAATGATTGTTTGGAAGGGAGAACATTTAAACTAAGGCATGTTTGCATCCATCTATTTCCTACTCAAAGTGTCGTCGTAGTGGAGTAGATCGAAGCAACAGGTGGCAATAAAACAATATTTGGAGGACTGCGAGTGACGCTAATGCTGCGTCACGAATGCGATTGTACAATATTAGTAAGACTTGCCCTTTTCTTGTTTGATAATTGAATACTAAAACTAAATAGTACATCCATTGTAGTGCGTTATCACACAAAGATTCTATTCCAGGGCTAGACTAAACAATTACTTTAATAAACAACACATGGTATCAGTTAGAACTTAGCGCGATTGCAGAGGTGCCTAGTGCCATACCACTGAGCATGCATGGGTGCTCGCTAAGTCGGCGCATGCGCTCGACCACGTGGGTCGAGTCTCCGATCGGTATCCATACTAAATGGGGTGAGTGAAGTCCTGGTCAAAAGTTGGGTCTTTGTATGCTTCCATTGGATCAAACGTACTCAAAAATCTCCATTTCTTCTGTGTACCACTTTTGTGAATGTATGCACACATCGCGCACACTTAACTTTTTTAGCAAATACTAAGTGATGTAGCTCAATTAAGCCCTAATGATTTAATGTCGTTTGGTGCACTGTGAACGATGCAGTTTGGGTGACCGCGCTCTCGAACCGAGCATTTGAAAGGAATAGGAGGAGACTGAGTTGACACCATCCATCTTCTCAGCCACTTACAATATCTAGTAATATTTGCCAGCTAATTTGCTGTAAAATAACTACCAAACGCTGCATTAAATGGCTGAGTCATTGAACATTGCTTTCGTGCAGGATAAAAGAGTTGCAAAGATATCAGAAGTCACTAATGCTGTGGTCAGAGCTATGGTAGTCCACATTTCCATGTCGTTTGCCATATTCCATGCGACATGCAAAGCCCAGTAATGAATCGTTTAAGTGTTTACTGAGCCACCATCGACAGCTGCATAACAATTTGGCAGAGTTCTATTGTCGGCTACCTGCATTTTCAGCATGTCCTAAAACCCATTTACGACACATAAAATAGCGTCAGTGACTCGTGAAACCAAGTAAATCCGTGGAATGAAAATGCTTTCCACTTCTACGTAACTGCTGTTAATCTCGCTTATTTTTAGAACACTTTTCAAGGTCTGCAGCTATCTTCCCAACGCAGCCTTCCACCTATATCGTTAAAAGTTGACACTTATTTTGTCTTCCATGCACTTGTAGCAATAAATGACCGAGATTTGATATTGAACTAAAACTTGCGGACAGACCTAAGCCTATCAACTCTGTCTTCCAGCGAAATGCAACATCATAATTTTTCCTCGTCTTCCCTGTGTGAAGTTTCTAAAGTGGATTGTAGCGAGTTAGCATTGCCTGGATTACCTGTCAAAAGGTGTGCAGCAAAAAATGACCACTTCAAAACATCCGTCTGCACCTTGAAGATTAATTCTCTCACTCCTTCACTGTGCATTTCAATTCTTGTTGTCTACTTGATTCCACCTCCATTGAGAACACATCGGTGCAGACCGCACCTTTGAATTTTCCACATCCAAAAGTGCTTGACAAATAGTAAGAAAGCGGTTCTTTTTCGACATACATGGTCTGGTATGCATTTGGAGGAATATTACGACATACTCCTAAATCGCACACGAATGTCTGGGTTACTTTTTATTAGTTTTAATAGGAGGAATTATTTATGTTCTGATTCACTCATTTACCAGAGCATTTAGTACCTGTTCAAACTCCATTCAAGCAGGCAGATGCTCTAAACAAAACACAGAAGAATTTCAAATAATGTTAAAAAAGGAAAATGTAATGCATGAATAAACCATGCAGGAAAAAACCTTATGGAATGATTTAAGAACACTGATAAAGGCTCGTCGAACAGAAGTAAATGCAATAAACTGTAGGAGTAAAAAGATTTTGTTAAACTAAAAGGGTTAGAGACAAAAGTACATCAATTGTGCTTCGTGTGGAGCCGTCAATGCATAGCACAGAGATGACACGCTCACAGAGGTTATGGTGCGGTCATGAAAATCGGCGCAGTACTGGCGTCGGTGAGTGAAGCAGACGTGGAAAGCGCCTCGCTTGCCGCGCAGACACTTCATCTCGCCTTGCCTCGCCATTCCATGTATACGCGCATACGCGCCGGCGAATGTCTGTAGACCACTTGCGATCCTCAGCCAATCAGAAAAGAGGTCGTGCCTGATAGGTGGAGACAATGTCGTGGGTTCTACCGGCATACGCGCCACTGTAAATCAATTCGTCACTCCGCTTTGCGTGCACACGCCGTCGTCGAGGTGGCTCTGCGCTACTTTGCATCTAGGATGGATGTATAACTTACCATTTGCTCCTCTTCCCACGGCACAAACAATAATGGCTTCGCACAACAGCTTCGACAATCAGGCTCCAGCCCTCCTCGACCGACATCCCAAGTCGCCTTCATCTCCACCTCCGGCTGCCTCCTCACCCAACCTCCTGAATACGACCTCCTCAGCTCTCTTATTTGCTCAGCCCGTCCTGCCTCTCAACTTGCGGCGTTCAGTGGACGATCACCAGGCGCCCCCCCCAGTCCCGCCACACCAAAACACTGCAGCCTCCAGCACAACCACTTCCACTACTACTACCGCGGTCGCCTCCCTTCAGTCCACGCATCCTACCGTCAATTCATCATGCTGCATTCTTATTGACGGCCAGCCACAGCCGGTAGAGGCTGTCCAAAGCCTGGTGACCCATTTACGAGAGGAGATCGCTTTACGCAACACCCAGATTTCCCGTCTAACAAGCGAGGTCGAAAGTCTGCGCCGCATGGTAGGCGATCGCAATCGTGATGTAGATCAGCTGAAGTCTGTGCTTGACCAGAAGTATGTCCCGCTGGCGGCTGTAAATGGCGCCAATCACAGTGGCAACAACAGCAGAAGTAACAATAATGCGGTCAACACCTTGAACAGTGTGTGTATGGTAGAAGAGATTATGGATCTGGGGGAGGGAGGTACGGCATCCCTTCCCCCGGTTTCCTCATCCCAGTCTACCGTTGTGCCCCCTGCTCGCATAAAAAAGCAGGGCGTGTGTGGAGAGAGTGTCTCGCGCAATGCCAACATCGGGTTCATCCATTACGAGAAGGATCATAAGTGAGCGCACTTCACTAAGCTCTTGAAAACTTCTCACAATCCTTTTTTAAAGTAATTCCCCGAGTCTTTGGGAGAAAATTCCTTTTAATAAACGAAAGGAATTCGTGCATAAGGCTAATTCCCAGTCTGATTTACATCTGACAGAGCATGAAAAGCGGTATGAATAGATCTCCTTTTTTGTTTGTATGAGTGGCGCCAATCGACACAATAATGTACTCAATCGAATTTGGTGTATAAGTAAGATATGCTAAAATTGAGTGTCAATTTTAATTTTGGTGCGCGTTTAAAAGTGTTGCAACGGATCTCTCGTCGTTACCTCGACTTGCCTCCGTGCACAAGGATACGATGAATAGGTGGTAAGCCGCCCCACACTGGTTCCAGTGTGCAAATAAATTACCTTCAGTACAGTGTTTGGGCCGAGATGTGATAGACCAGTCGGGCGTTTCCACCGTCTACCATGCTCTATGATGGTCACTTTCAAACATTTCAAGCCTATCACTTTGTTATCCGGCCTAATTGACGAATAGAAACGTCTTCATGCCCCCGTTCTCGCCTTTGCGATAGTAATGGCAACATTTAACCAATTTCATGCCACTTTCTGAGTTGTAAGTAAAAATCATTGGGATGCCTTTAGGTGTGTAGTAGTGACTCATGTGTTTTGACAGAAGCCCTTTGTGAACAGCAACTCAACAGATCACTACGCTCAGTTTAGTTCCATTATGCTAAGTGTGGTGGTGTAGCTTTTTCGATGCATCGAAGTGTAGGTAGCTTGGGTGCTAACGGTCAGAGAATTAGCGTATGTATATTGGCCATTCTCAAAAGCATCGTCTCTAATTTTTTTCAGACTTCAACAAATCTTAAAATTTGAACAACCACTTTGGCATAAGATGTCACAATTTGTGGTATTTCTATCATAAAGAGTCGATCTGATCATTCAGAATGTGTGGTGTGCTGACAGAGGTTTTTAGGCTTGCATGTTCACATTCTTGAAGCTCAACACATCAAGCCACAGCAGAGCGCTTAGGGGAGTTGTTAGTTAAAGGATTTGCATTGATTACAGACGAAGGGATATGAACTTACAGTTCTATGCTCCCTGATCTCATTGTCCGTAGGAAGTACATCCTTTTTGCTTCTCTGTATCATTAACTAAAAGTGCGCTGCACTTCTGCGTCTGGAGGCGAGGAAAATTTGCTCAGCCGATGCCCTCACAGTCTCATACAGCACCAAATTTTCCTCCTTTAAGACTAAGGCTGAATTTTCTAGACAATTTTTCATTTGTTTTTCCTGTGCCGTGGTGAAAATAAATGAGGAATCTACTAGGAGAAAAATAAATACCTCCTCCAAATACACTCCACTGATACGTCTCCTGAAGCTTCTGAGAAGTAGCAAACTTCAGACATTTTGTCGACATAACTTTCTCCATCTCATTAGTTATTGCCATTCTTAATTTCACCGCTGCCAAAATTCATAAAAACCGTGGTTTCATTGTTTAGAATAAGGTAACCGAATGATTTCACACAGTGTTTTATTTGTCTAGCCAATTGCGAGTAGGATCTGCAGTCCTTCCCCTTCCAACTGCAACTAGGGCAATACCACTTTTATGAAGTATTGCCCTTCGAAGCGAAAAGACTGGCTCCACTCATCTCTCCTCCTATCTCGCTTTTATTTTCCAGCTGTCTACCCCATTTTACATACAATTTTATGCTACCAAGGCAAAATTACGCGAGAATTGTCACCAGGGCAATTAGGGCTGGGGCGATGTCTCCTGCTTCCACATTCGTGCTTATGAAGGAAGATATTAAATAGGCTCGGGTGTCAATTTAAGCTCAAGAAAGTGAAATTCCCTCCTTTAAACTTTTTAATGCATAAATACATTCATGCAGGTGTTTTATTGTCAAATCACTTAACTAAAACAATTCACTGTATAAGGGATTGACCATGATACCTGAGTGACTCCTACCGATAAAAGTAATGGCCTTTAATTAGTGCTGACAGAACAAATAAGCGTGAGTGGGGGTAAACAAGTGTATTGCCACTGTGCGGTCGGAGAGCCATATGTTATTACAATACTGAGCGTTTATTCTTAGGATAGCAATATACTTCCCTGAGAATCGCACCGGAATAGTTCACTTAAAGGCCAATGCTTTAGAGTGAATAACCCAAGTTGACCGAAGTTAAAATTGTTACAGGTCTTTTTCCATATCATCACTTGCAAAAGATTTGTACAATTATGTAGAATGAATCCGCGAGCCTCTGCTCTTTAGGTAACCCTCTTATTCGATAATATGCCACTGAATGGTTATTCATAACTTTGTAAAGCTCAAGCCAGAATCGTTGCACATCCATGTAGTGCTCCTCTTCATGGATACAATTTGTTATCCACCTTTGCTAACGCAAGACCAGACCATTGTGCATACGTCGGTCCTTTGCAGCTCACGGTCGCTGATTTACAACGCGATTACCAGCAACGATTTCCTCAACAACCTGGAGCAGAGCCAAATTGAGGAGATTGTCCTCTGTATGTACGAGAAGCGTGTCAACAAGGGTTGCTTCATAATCCGCGAGGGGGAGCCGGGCGATGCCCTCTACGTCACTGCAGGTCCGTTTCTACTTCCCTTCCCTACGCACTCCAAGCTCGCCTCGCTTCCATAATGTGTATATTAATAAAAAGTGGCAATTAGCACATTATTTTATTGGTTTTTAACTAAAAACAACACTTTTTAACGAATTGTTTGTTATAAGTAACCTCCGTCTGAAACTACTGCAATTAAACCATTTAACCCTCTGTATTGTTCAGAGAAGCTAACTTTTTTGGAGTTGATTCAATGCTTTGCTCTTCAAATACACTCGAAATATATTCAAAGTTGCCTCGGAATTTCGTCTGCATTTATTGTCTGCGGTGCCTCAGCTGTGAACATTTTAACCTACTAAAGTGACTGATAACTGGTTTGCTGTTTACTAGTGAAGCTTCATCATTCTCACTCCAAACGACTTACTTTTCATAACGCCTTGTGACATTGCAGTGAAATTTCTTAAAAAGTGAAGACAGGAACGATGGTTTCTTTTTTACGCCAATAGAATACGTCTAACTCTGTAGAAGGAAGCACGTCTAGTAGATTTTGAATACGCCACTTCTGCTGTTCCATCTTTCTGGTTGCGATGCCATCTCACCTTTAGCAGGCCATCACTTACATACATAGCCTTCGTGTTGCCCCGATCCCCACTTGTGTGCTCTGCCTGTTGGCTTTTGAATGACTGACAGTGAAGGGAGTCCTTGAAAATTACGATTCCTAGTACCAGCCGTATGGAACTTTGACAATGGGCAATGCGGATGCTTCAGCAGTATGCCAAATGTTAGCTGTACTTTTCCACATTGTGTCCTTCATACCACAACAGAAACTCTTCTATGCCAGACATCATATTCCATCCTCTTTGATAGTCTGCGTATCTTAACCGTGGCGTTTTGCTAGGAACTAGTGATGAAATGGAACCAGTTGCTGTCCAGGTAAGTAATCTTGGTGTCTGTAAAAAAAGAGAACCCTTCTGCGTGTGTCATGGTTGTGTTAAGAAGCCCAGGCCCACTGTGTTTTAACACAGAATTTGCTTATACTGTCCTCCACTGAAATATTTCTACTATTGATGTTGAAAATTTACCTCTTTAAAAGGGGCTTAGCCGGCAAAAGATGGTAGCTTTTGTCTGGTTTTAATGCTCACAGTGAATGCTGCTCTTAGCATGCGTAGTGCGTGCTCGAATGAGTCCACTGCATCATTAAACATGGCATGAAAACGTAGCGCCTTCCATTCCTACGCCATCTCGTACTCTGTTTCTTTAAACAGGACTACACATCATACTTTTTGACTGAGACGATTAACTTTTGGTTCAAACCGTCAATGTACCACCCCATTTTCGTTGTTCTGATTGTTTTAGTCAAGAAAGTGGATTTCTAATCTCTCTGATGAAAGTTTTAAAATAAATACCGCCCTTACTGAGGCCAATTCAATCACTACCGTTAATAGACATTGTCGACCGTCATTTTCCACTTCTCCCTTTAAAAGTACAACAATCATATTAGTTTAGAACATTTTGTGAACAGAGTTGCTGTTGGTTACCTTTGAAGTACTGGCAGTTGGTTCATTCGGAAATTTGATAAACATGTGTGCTGGGTTCTCCCACATCCTCCTACGAGTATGCAGCGACCTTGAGGGAGGCACTGGCTCACATCTTCCGCCTCCGTGTTGTGCTTAAAGAGAAGATCCAAATTTGCGTCATGATCTAAAACATTCCGTAAAATTATGCAGTTTTCAGTATTGGATTAAAACTATTATGGCTTTTGATTCCATCTCTGTGCAGTCGCTTACCTCCAGATATACTTGGACAGTGCCAAACCTTATTTTTCATCCACCTTATATCGGAGGCGCTAAATTTGTAAGTTTTAAGTAGATTAGAGTCAATTTAACCAAACCGTTTGGTCTAGATGCCCCAACTGCACCGGGGCATAGGTAAGGGAGTGGGGTTTTAGTCTATCCTATATTATAGTCCCTCTTTATTAGCACTGCCATTATTCATTTAGCCTCTGTTGTTGTTGTCCAAATGCTTAATTTAAGACTTGATGTAACTTACATCAGGACCTACTCTTTCCTCCCTTCTATCTATGCTAATTCCTGGGTCCATTTATGCAAAACATAGTGTGCTATTTCAGACTGTTTGTCATCTTTTGGATAGGAATGGAACGATGTCCTAACGACCTTTGTTCGCCAAACGACGCATGCTAGCGACTTAACGGTTATTTTGTAGAGGGACTACTGGAAGTGCTGAAGGGCGACCAGGTTATCGGACAAATGGAAGTAGGTCGCGCCTTTGGTGAAATGGCCCTCCTCTACAACTGTAATCGAACCGCTTCAGTCAAAGGTAGATCACAATATTCATACTTAACCTGATGGCATAAATACCGTTGGGAGTCTGTTTCTTATGGATTTTAATAATCTACTTTCGCACTTTGTACACGATGTCACGAAGAACCTAGCACATTTTGACTTATTTGAAACAGTTCTACCACTGAGTGGGAATCTCCTTGTTTCACCGTGCAGGGAAAGTACGTAATAAATTTAAGCAAAGGGAACTCTTTAAAACTGATCATAATGTTGTGGTTCTAGCAATTGTATTTAACCTGAACAAACGATATACGTCACGAGGTGAAACTTATTTGGCAATTATTGTACCATCGTTTAAATGGCTTATATTAAAGCTTAAAAGAGGTGGTTTTCGCGGTCGAGCGTTACCGAGAGGTGACTTTGTGGGTGGCATAGTGATGCAACTTTATTGTGTTGCTTTATACGACAGGGGGCCTGACAGCATTGTGGTGGCTACTTTACTGCAAGCGCTTTTCAAAGCACCGTTTACGAGTACCGATGCCATTGCCACTTGGATGGCCGTCATTTGTCCAGCACCTTGAGCGTCATTTTGTTTACAACCATTGTAATTGGCTTTCTGATTGTATAATCATATAGTTGGCGTTCCCATGCTCCCCGAATCGACATAGTCGCTGCTAGGTCACAATCCTGCAGTCATCGATGGAATCGTTTTTGTTGACAGCTTATGAGTTTCTCAATTTTACAGCCCTTACGAACGCCAAATTTTGGACCCTTGATCGAAGAGTCTATCAACAGATAATGATGAATTCCTCTGTTCACAAGCACAAGGAGAACTTTCAATTCCTTTTGAGGTCAGTAAGAGTCAGTGAGTTTTCTTAGTCTGCTTTAACCTTCCGCTGGGGATATAGACTTTGTCCTTTAGACTACCTCTGCCCATTTTGAGGGGTTTTAGATCAGCAACTACCTCTCCAGTTGTTTAAGTATTTACTTTATTTAACACACATGGTTAGACACCTCAGCCAAACCAATTAACGAAGCAAGAGTTGCTCTTTAAGAAGACCGACAATATATTTAGGTTAGGAGTGGCGTTTGTCAAAAAGGTAAGCCCTTTACACTTTTGCCACTTCTCGTTTCCTAACTTATTTAGTGTGTCAGACTTCAAGAATCTATCACAAAGAAAGCTCCATAAGTTGGCAGACGTTTTGGAATTGGTAAGTACAATTGCATTCATTCTTGCACAGACATATTTTTACGGACAGTGCGACGCTTCAGTGCCATTAAAACTTGTTGTCACTCTCACTATTTATGCTTTGTATACGGCGTGTTTCAAAGGTTCAAAACGATCTTGTATGGGGTTTCAGATTTACTACTCGGGTAACGAATACATTATTCGTCAGGGTGAGGTTGGTGAGACCTTCTTCATCATTCACTCTGGCCAGGTACGCTCTCCCAACTGTTCTGTTGTCCTTTTACACACCTTCTTCGGTCCCTTTTTAGGTGCTTTATTCTTGCACTTTTTTCCAGGCACAACCAAAGTAGCGTCTTTTCACATGCATCATCTACATTTCTATTGAAAAGCAAAATTATCCAAAAGAGGGGCTTAACTTTAACCATCCAAGGTTGTTATTTGTTGTACCAATACTTGTGCAAGACTTCCTAGTAAAAAAATGCATTAATGGCCAAACTTTTACTTAGGAGTCTTTAAAGCGTGTTATATTTGCGTTTGCTGACCTACCAGATGAAACGCGTCCCATGAAGGATGCTATACTTCTATAAAAGTGTTGTTCTATTTTTAGATTACCGTCCTGTGTCTAATTTGGTTTGCGTAACTCGTGGTGAAAAGTCGTCAGTGTCAGGGAAATTGATACTTTGACTAAATTGTTGTCCCAAGAACCATTGACTAGGCCAAATGTATGGCATTTCGTTGTTTCCAACCCATCCATCATTCTGTTGTGGCACTTCTGGTAGTGTCTTACTAGGCCGTAAAGGTGCACAAAGCCAATAAATGCAAACTGTGTATTTCAAAGAAAGGAAAGTTGTAATTTAAACTTATTCATCACCCACATAGTGTCTAACTTTCCACTATCTACTGTGGTTCGTCCCACCAAAGGCTATAAGTGCACCACATCTCTAGCATATTCGTGTGCATTTCTACATCTGCACCTAAGGCCTTTTGACGGAAATCGTCGTGTTTTGTGAAAGGATGGGTTCTCTGGTCTTGTTTCTGCGTCACTTCAGTGCATTTAGATTTCCAAAACTTGGGTGGGGAGTGTTAAAACAATAACTGCTCCTGACAGACATTCACTTGGAACTTTTTCACTTACCGAACTCTTCCTTGGCCCGGCTATTTACATTACTTCTACTCGTCTATCATTCGCTTTACCCGTCTCCCTGATTGGGGCATCTGCATCTACCTTCAATCCGAACTGGAGACATCTGGCCACGTCAATTACACTTTCTAGGGTGAATAACGCTTTAAAACATTTTTCTACGCTTTGCCTCCCTCCTCATGTCTTCCAGGTGAAAGTGACTCAATCAAAACTGCCGGGTGAACCACCGCAAGATATTCGCTTTCTTGGGGCCGGCGACTGGTTTGGTGAACGAGCACTTTACACGTGAGTTATCATTACCCCATTGCTTTTGCTTTTCAGCACCTTCTTCCTGCGCACTGGTGCCTGTCCTTCCTCCCCTGCCAACCATTAGTTGCTTTTTAGTTAAATTTACTGCATTTTTCCTCTCTCATGTCTCATTGTTTTCCTCATAATTTCTAATTCGAAATTAGTTTAAATTGCCACGTATTTCCTCAATTTTCGACATCGTTACAAGAATGTGCTCTGCTAAAATTCATGCATACAAGCTCCTGATTATTTATTTGGCAGAGTAGGGAATGGCTTTTGAGACATTGTGTATTCTGCCGCTTTAACTGGATTGCAAGGGCTTGAAGGGCGAAAATGCTGTGAAGAAGCTCAATGATTTAAAATTTTGCATTGCAGACGAGATAAACGAAGTGCAAATGTTGTCGCCATGCCTCCTGGTGTCCACGTTCTCTGTCTCGATAGGAGGTAGGTCCTCTTCCCCGAAATATCGCATACCTTACATTAATCAGCCCCCTTTCTAGTAGAGTAAATTAACGTTCAACTGATTTCACATACCATCCATTCCGTTTGTAGGTTATCAGCCGAATCATAACTTTACACAATTTAATGTTTTATAGCACGCGCTCCTGCTTGGGACCTTTTTTTTCCCCCAGATCCGATAGGATGCTTTTTCTTCCAGCATTAAATTGGGAAAAATATTTGTAGCGGAAAGGTGGGGCTCACCATGCCTGTATACACTCATTAAAGCCCTAGAAATCATTGGTGGTAGTAATGACAGATGCGATTTCCCAGAGTTCGACCTCAAGAGTTAAAAGGACTTGAGATTCACAAGTGCTAATATAAATTCATGCGGATTCTGTTCTTCCTCTTACAGCCTAAAACAGTTGTCCCCTTTGACACTGCCTAATAATAGTTAAGCTTGGTCTTTAATCCTACAAGCTATGCACAGCGCATACAGCACTTGTTGGGCCATTCACTGTACTTGCAAAAGGCCACGGTAAACAAGTTATTGTTTGACAAGGAACGCGCCACCCATGCAAATGCCAATCTTTTCGATACTTCCTGAGCTAAGCAGCTTTCAAGCTAGGGGCAGCTGGATAGTAGCACTTGTCAAAACTCTGCTTCTAGCTACTCGAAAGTTGCTACTGCTTGATTGACAACTTCATTTGTGTTGTGCCAACTGTAAATGACTAATTTTACCATTACGCTTCCCACTTACATTAACATTTGTTTGTTAGCAATTTCATTCATCTCATTGGAGACTTGAACGAAATTAAATCCCGAGAATACGGCGATTCTAATCAAAGCCTTCTCAGGTGAGTCGTTCAATTACTTTCCATCTTTTCTTGAATTTTCCTTTGTCTTTCAACAATTTTTACGTGCTTGTAGGGTTATCCATTCTTTTTACCCCATGAGCATCGAAAACTATTATCTTCTATCGTGCAAACGTAATTAAAATGCGCATTGCGTCGACGCGTAGTATGCATCAGAAGATTTATCAACGCTGTCCTTTGTGCGATTGTACTCTAGATTTATGCAATATTTGCAAATTGACTTTTTTAAACAGCTAAAAGTGTTTATGATCATTTCATTTTAAGGCGTAGCCTCAATTAGCATCCCTTATAATCCTGCCAATAAGTGTTACTCTTAGGTCGTTGAAACGATTCACGCTCGATCTGCGTGAACTCGTTTGGGGCTTCTGGATTAAGTCAAGTTTTGACACTTTGTGAGTGCAATTGTTTTAGCTTTTGGATTGACAATCTTTGCACTGTGCATAATCTTATTTGGGGTGGACTGGTTCGTCCTTGATCCACACTTCCCCGACGCTTCATTTCCACTGTCGAACGTAAGATGGCCTTAAGGAAACGATTCTAACGCATTACTTTCATAAGCATTTCGAGGCTAGGTAATTTATGATGCTTTAATTCAGTTTTTGCAGTCCTTTCACTTCGCATTAGGAAACTAAAATTCCCATTATTTGCCCTTTAATTTGGATCTACTTTTATTGGACTAGTGGAAGACACCCTAAAAGTGTGCCTTAGTGTGTTTACGTTACGGTATCTAGACTGCAAAACAAATGGTATGATTCTGTGGTCGATTTCGTCCGTACCTTCAGTCCATTTAATAAATTGTGTGCACCATCAAAGAAAGTAATTACTTATAAGTGATCTGAGGCTTTCCCTTGGGAGTAATTACAGTAAGGGTGTTCGGGCGGTGTTACTCGTGATCTCATCTTTACAATGCATTTCAAACGCTTAACGCTGTGTGTGTGTGGTCTCTCAAATTACCTTCCCTTTCTTTCATTTCTGAATGCACTGAAAATTGCTATTTTTCGTTTCAATTCCCTTTTCGCTGGGTCCAAATCCATTGCAAATGTTGCCAACAATACAGAAGAATCAACAAAAAATATCAAATTGTTGTTTTGCAGACCTTTCCATCTATTCAGATTGATACTGAATTACTCTGTACATGTGCACAGATTTGGCCGAAACATCGCCATAGGGATGATTGCTTCTTTAATAAACGTGTTCATTTACTATTGAATCATTGCGATGATGGCTTCTTAGCTGAAGCATAATTGATTGCGTAATATGCTGTTGTTGCAGTCCTTTTAAATTTATCTTGGAAGTGGAGTTTACGTTAAAACACGATGAGATATGTGCATGATTGGGAAATATGCATTTTACACTAGCTAAAGCTCTTCGCCCTCTCATTGCTAGTCAATCGCCTGCCACAGATGTGGAGGACTCCCTTGGCTCTGGGGACAATCGCACGTCAATGACTTCGCAATTATCGGCGGAGGAGGGTGCTGCGGGAGGGGCTGTGGGCTCAGGATCGGGGTCAGGATCAGGGATCATGAGTCTCTCGCCTTTCTTCTCCACCGTGCCCCAAGTCTCCTCGAGGCGTGGCTCCAGCGCATTGGCGGAGAGAGACATGACCATCGGAAACGCCCGCGCCTGTGCTGGGCGGGAGAACATCAAATATGAAGACCTTGTCCCTGTGGCAATTCTCGGTATTGGTGGCTTTGGACGGGTTGAGTTGGTGAGTCTGAGACACAAAATCCATATGCTATCAGCTGAACCATGCCTGGGCGCTAGTCCTTATACAGTAAATTTTTATCGAAAATGTACATTTCAGTGGTTTTTTCACGCGAACATTCTCGGTTTGTCTTATTATTCGGAAGAATTAACTAAGACTTATTACTCTGAAGTAACCAAGTACGGTCCTGAGTATTAACTTCCAAAGAGCCTTTTGAATGGTTCGCGACTTTGACGTCGCTATTCTGTCTCATGAGCACTTTTCTCGGTCCATTTTGCCCCTATGGGGAAATAAACTCATCTGCTTCCAAAATGTTTACTGGTTACTGCTTTGAAATTCTATTACTTGTTGAATTGAATTTGCAACAGTGAAAGTGGTGTAGTTTACATCTTTCTAAATGAATAGGCAACAGAAATGATGGAGAAAAATTATTAATGCATGTGGAATGCTAATAGTCAAACCTTCATTATGGAAACAGCGATCCATATTTCAGTTGAGCATCGAAAGATCTAGTTATTTTCACATTCAAGGCGAAATGGAATCATGAAGATGAACCAAATAACTTTATTTTTGGTAAGCATAGCATCATCCGCTACTTCCTCACCTCCTGGTGTCCCTAGTGCGTGCAGAGTGAAAAGTACTTTGCTAAAGCTATTCCTAGGTCACACTTTTACTGCCAACGTACATGGAATGCATAACTTTGCTGTTAAATTCTCGACTAGCTGTCTCCGTTGGACCAAATTCGGTTATTTTTCACAACTGAGCAGACGCCATTGTTGTATTGTAAAGGTGAGTATTTGGTCCACGCCATTGTTCCCGTAGAATGAATTTTGGTGGAAGGATAAGAACAGAAATCTGTCAAAGCTGGTTTTCTCAATGGGTAACTGGTGTTCCGATAAAATCCGTTCGCTGTACAATAGCATCAGATCTGTGATACGCAAATAAATGACGAATCCGGTCTAAAAACGAACAAAGATGTTCTTTCAGTAGGCACTAAGTTACTTCTACTTCGTGCTGAGCATTCGCCAAGTCTAAACTAAGCAGTACTTTGTTTTCGCTTTCTAGGTGGTTTTGAGGTACGATCCAACAAAGTCATTTGCCTTGAAATGCATGAAAAAAAAGCACATTGTAGATACTCGACAGGAGAAGCACATCTTCTCCGAAAGGAATCTTATGTTCGAAATCAAGTCCTCCTTCGTTTGTCGGTGAGTTTACGGGCGCTTCACACAGTTTTGCTGTTAAATCATAAATTCATGCATTCATATTGCCGTGGCTGCCATGAAATTACTGCGCTCCATTTTTTTCCCTTTTTGGAATTAGAGCCTTATATAAGGCCGTTTTATTTTGACCGACTCTCAGCAGTTCCTCTTGTTTTATTTTGCCCAAATAAGTATCTAGTTTGAATGCCTTAATGGCTCATTTGATAGTTCTAAAGCCCTCAGTGATTGGCTCAAATACGAAGTCACCTGCGGATTTTACACCTCATATCTTAATTTAAAGCGAAATGTTTTGAAAATTTTGACGTGTAACGTTCGATACTTTACAGACTTCCGTTCAAAATTCATAGGTAATTAACTTGGTAATTTTATTTCCACAAATATGACAGGTTAGTGTTTATTCCTACCAACCGACAAGACTTCTCACCCAAGTTCTACTTCAGCGACTGGTGCTTTTGCTCCATTTGTTCGATTGAAGATGCTTCACTTCATAATTAGCGCCAAAAAATCTTTTGTTCATGAGTAGGTTATCTGGAATCTAGCGCTCTGACAAGCTATCCTTGCCTTTATCCCCTTAAGTTAAAACAACAATAACAGTTGCATACTACTTGAATCTGCTTTGGAATCCTCATTCCTTGATTGCAATGGGCTTTTGCCATTCTCCAGTTGTCATCTTATGTCTATAGCCTAAAGCGCAGTTGTGGATGTCCAAGGGGTGGAAAGTTTGGCGTAAGCGTCGGAATACTGTGCCTGTTCTATGGGCGTGAGTGCTGCGAAGATGGGTGTGTGCTTGTACTCTTTGCTCCGGCACCAGTCAAGAGGAACTTTTGTTGCAAAACAAAACTCATATTCAGCTTTAAAATTCCATTCATAGATGATTCCAAGTAAAATAAATAGCATACTTGAAGCACTCGAAGTTATCGAATTGCATGGATCGCAGGAATTGTCACAGTTTCTCTGAATTTGAAGTGTTATCTGTGCCTTCCATAAACTTTCAGATTGTACGCCACTTATCGAGACGCAAAGTATGTCTATATGCTTTTGGAAGCCTGCCTTGGTGGTGAGATATGGACAGTGCTTCGCAATCGGTAAGTCGTCTTCCTTACTGCAGCAAGATGTCTTCGGACATTTATTTTCTCACCAGCTGCAGTAATCAAAAGAATGTTCTATTGCGTGGTGATTTCATGCGAAATAGACAGTTTCAATCGAATTCACAATATGGTCGAGTTCAATGTACGAAACCGAAACCTCACAGTGCGGCAAACTTGTTCGTTTGGCTCTAATGCGATCTCACCTTCATCGCGATAGTGATGCCAATTTGCGGGAAGGGTTATTCATCCAGATTGGTGCAACTTTTTGTACACCATGTGCGATTGTGGAATATTTGTTGCACGAAACTCACAATCTGATTGCATTAGCATAAACCCTATGGGTGACTTCAACATGTCTCATTTATTCTACGGTACTTGTAGACCCCATTTTGTCCATGTTTTGGGACCTAGGTCGGCCGCTGACTTGCCATACTGCGCATGACAAAAGATATATCACATTAAATCAATATTTGTCACTTAAACGAACTTATATGCCAGAAGCCGACACCACGTGGCTTAACGCTATTCTTTTGTTCATGGAAGATTTGCTTTTGTTTGGGAATTTGAAATAAGCGTTATGGCATTGCCCTTACTTGTTGGTAGAGTTGCATAATACTGTCTTCGTTTCAGTGGAAACTTTGACGATAACATCACTCGGTTCATCGTGGCAAGCGTGCTGGAGGCCTTCACTTACCTCCACACTAATCACATCATCTACCGCGATCTGAAGCCAGAAAACCTCCTTCTCGACGGACGGGGGTACATAAAACTGGTAAGCTCTACCCATCTTCCCGCTAATTCGCGTCAAGAGCGGACAAAAGCTGCCTTGTTAATCTCACCACCTCCAGGCTTCTAAGCATTATTTCAAAAGGTGACTCATTTTTGTTTTGAAGCTGTACGCGATTCTCACAAGTTAAAGTATTTTTATCCACGAAACTTAGCGCAAATAACTTTAGTCAACTTTGTTTTCCTAACCCATTTAAATTTGCAAATTTGTAAACGAATGCAGATTTTGTAATCTCAAAAATGCGAGCACGGTATCGAACCTTATTTGCCCTCACATTCTCATTGATTCCGTGTTGCTCTATATTTAGCATGCACGTATGCTTCTGAGTCTCCTGGCTGCGTGGCGAGACCATATAAAGTCGACATCAACTGCTGTGTGTCTTTTGGGCTTGAATGATGCCAACTCTTAGGGACTAGCAATATCTGGCAAAGCATCCGTCTGTTCTCCCCCATTTCGGGAATGAATGCTGTATTTTAATGAATGGACATTGCTCTTTGAGTAACTTTCCAAGTGTTTGCGTGTCTGCATTATGCTATACGGTCTGTAGGTATTTTGCATCAAACAACATCTGCCACTCTGATTTCCATTAACATTTTACTGCACGACTGCACAGACGCGTGATAGTTTTGTTCTTAAGTTTATCCTTGGAACATTTGCTTTCATCGGAAATTTGTAAGGAGGTGCAGCGCTCATTGGCCCAGCCTTGTTACATTAATTCCTCAAATCTTCCAAAGGAGTCACATTGCTTTAATAGCAAAGCTTAAGATGGTTTCATATTTTCGCAGTGTAAGGTAAGCCTTTTCATTTTGGGTAAAGTGGTTCAGATGTCCCAACCGTAAACCATTAAGTAAGCCACTGTTTGCGCTTCAATGAAAGATTATTAAAACGAGGTCATGACCCTCTCAGCTCACTTCCGAAGCGTTTGGCTGAAATTAAGTAGTTATACCCCTTCTCAGTTAACAAAACTTGATCATTAACAGCTTTCCTTGCAGCACTGAAACTAAGGCCTTGGTGCAGGCAAATGTGCCCTTCCTTTTGATCGACGTTTCCGCAGCAGTGCACCGAGTTCCAGCCTTCTCCGTCAGTGTTTCCTCAACTAGCCTTGATCTGTTTTCTGTACCTTGGAGAAACGAATTCCTTAATTCCAAACGGTGTATCACTACTTGAGTTTAAACAAGTAATAGTAAAATAGCTATGTATAAGACAATCCTGAGGCATCATTTATGGCCATCAGCGATTTCTACCAAAACTTGAGCTGTACATCCCACTGACTTTAGCAAAAATTGAACACTGCGAAGTCAAACAAGCGTGTAACAATCATTCCGTGGTTTAAAAGTCCAAGGGCCTTCTTGCAAAGTAGAGGTACCTCAAACATGGAACTTTTGTCAATCTTCCGGATACGTGTTATTTGGAGAGTGGAAACAGTCAGGCTCAGGATTTCAAAGTAAACTTGTGTTGTGCTTATAGGATCCCTTTTAATGTTGAGATTCGATCGAACTCAATAACACGAGCTGACATTGGTTGTCGTCTTTAGTGTGACTTCGGTTTCGCAAAGAAGATAAGTCCGGGAAAGAAGACGTGGACCTTTTGTGGAACCCCCGAGTACGTCGCTCCTGAAATCATTCTCAACAAGGGTCACGACCATTCCGCCGATTACTGGTCTCTGGGAATCCTTATGTTCGAGCTTCTCACCGGAAGGTGAGCCAATATTTCCTCATTTATCTACCTGAGTGCATATGAATACGGTTAGGTACAAGATCTTTTATGCAGTTGTAAAAATTTACCTCAATTCTCTTTTATAAGCTGGCCAAATAGTGCTATCAATAAAGATCGCCACCTAGCGATGACTGGTTGACGTTGATATAAGATGTATCCCTGCGTGCAGTTTTGTACAGAGGCTTTAACGACTGCTTTTCTGCAACCATAAAAATATTGAACTTGTGTTTTTATATATTGTTATTTGCTCGCTCTCCTAACCTTCTAGAGTTTTGGTCTCTGGTGCCAACCACCTCCACAAATAATATCGGACGTTTGCACAGTAGTAGGTTTTAACTATCGGGGTTTGGTTGCGCCTGGAGTTGATGCCTAGTGTCCAGTCTTTGATGTTCTCTGCTGTCCTCGGGTGATTAACTATCAAGATCTGCTTTACTGCACCAAATCATCGGAAGCGCCACCAGTTCTATTAGGAAGCTTTTTAAAATCTAGAATAATGATTTGATCTCCTTTTTTACTCTGCGGATGGATTGGATTTTTATTGTCGGAATTCGTACTTGAACGTTGTGGGCGAACCCATTCTACCTGTGATATCCATTCGTTTTCGGTGGAATTCACGGTTAGTTACGCTAGTGCTCAAACATACTGCCACTCGAAACTATCGGTGTTCCTTAAACCAAACATTGCCACTCCGATTTTCGTCACCCATTTGCAAAGACGTTTCTTGCCTCTGTTGCAAATTAGCTTTGTAGACTTAATCCTCAGGTTCTTCCGCCGCAAAGAATCCGGCATATATTTCACGCTTATTAAAGCATAAGCCGAAATGTGGCATCGAAATTGTTTGTAAAAATATTAATTGTCATTGGTAGCCTTGAAGTAATTCTTCTTCGACACACAATGACTGTAAAGGTAGTAAAATAGGAGATGCACGTTTGGTGTCACGTAGCCTTATTTACTCATATCCCAATGTTTTCATCTTCCTTCGCACGCATTCGCATAGCTTCCGTTGAATCATATCAGAGATCTAGGTTTTTTACAATTCATCTTACAGTCCGCCATTTACGGGGATGGATCCGATGAAGATATATAGCATCATCCTCCGTGGCATCGACGCCATCATGTTCCCGCCATTCCAAATTAATCGGACGGCGATGGCGCTCATTCACCGACTTTGTGCGCAGAATCCAGTAGAACGCCTTGGTTATGGCCGTGGAGGTATTGTGGACATCAAGCAGCACAAGTGAGTCCGTCAGTTCCCTTGACTTTACTAATTGCAATTTACTACTATCTCTCCTTTCACTACTTTCTATTATGATTTCTTGTACCACTGTTTGGTATTTTAGTTCTAGGTCTAATTGGATCCGCACTTCGTGTGTAACAATTTTATTAACTTCATTCACTCAGGCTTTTGATTCGAATTCCTCATATTGTCGAATGGGTAAATTATTTGATCTAACAGTTTATTGACATCCTGTTGAAAGCGTACTTCAAGATGATAATATATTTTTTTTACATTTTCTGCACTTCTTGTTAATGCTATGCGAAAAGCCTGGATTTATATTTTGTAATGCGGAATGTCATTTGCTTTCCTTTCCTGACCCCTTCACACCTTTTTCCCAAAAGTTCCTGGAATGTCCTCATTCAACCACTTTTTTGCCATTTCTAGATTTCAAATGATACCAAACGCTTTTAAAGCGGTAAACGATGTTGTCTGTCTCCCATTTCTTGTGTCGTTTGATATGGCTAAGCTTTAAATAAAGAAACGTCGACCTTATTTGGAGACGTTGCATTACTTGAGGCAAATTGGAGAGCAGTCGCAGGCGGAACATCGGAGCTCTCAATAACTGTTCCAGTGAAAGTATTTAAGGTGTCGTTAAGCCTTTATTTACTGGTTTTGATGTTCGTGCAATCACGTACTTCTTCTTTGAATGATGCTTCACTTCAAGACAAGGTAGATTAACCTTAAGGAAACTAATTTTTGTTGCTTTGAGCTGTATCCCGAATTCAAGTGTTTCTCTGTTCCTATTTTGCAAGCTCCTATACTCGTCATTCTGACGCATTCATCGCTTTGGTGACAAATGTTCGCGCAGAGTTTAGAGCCATCACTTTTGAAGTACGTTCCCGTTTGGCATAACAGTTGTGATGATATTTCCTTCGCAGAAGATACGCACATTAATTGCCACAGGTAATACACAGGCCATTTGATAAACACCTCAGGCTAATGTGCGTATGCCTATCACCTTTTTTGAGCTACTTTACGAAGGAGTATGTTTTGATTTCGCTAGTTTTGTTCTTTAGCCCTTTTATGGGTGTATGTGGAGCAGCGTACACTAATAAGTAGGTGTCCCTGGTGCGAATTCTTTATCTCATGCTCAATAGTCTGCTTCCAGTTCACTGCTGCTGACCTGGTAAGCTCTCACCCATTATTTATCCTTCTAACGGAAATTGGGTGATGTATTCTCCTGAGTAGTCAAGTATGCTGCCCTGCTTCGTAGGGCATCTCCAGACGTGAATCCTAAGGCGGCTTTTGGACGTTTATGTCATGCGGGCTCCACATCTCCGTTTTGCAGTGCTAATCGGTTCCAATATCAAATCACACAGATGTGAATATAATTGGGTCCGAGTTTTGAATATAAGGCAATACCCTATTTGTTATGATGGAGTGCATGAAAGCGGTCATCCAGGTATGCATTCACTTATTAAACTGGGCACTACCATGCTAAGCTGCAGCACCACTTGTTTGTTAACCACTCCACTCCATTTCGAAGAAGTAAACTCCAGACAAAGAAGTTAATAAATTTTATTACAGAGATGAAAAGGCGTTTGAAGTGAATGTTAAATTTCGGCAAGACGGCCTAAAATGTTACACGCGTCCTGTGTGGTCATTTTGAATGCGATCCAAGTCCACCATCAGGATTTGTGTTACTCGTATTCATTAATCGTTAGTCTCATGCAATGCACGTCCTTGTTATCAATCTCAATTGTGATGTTGGAGCCAGGGAACAACTCTCTACGGTCCCATAATTGTATTCTTCATCGCACATTTTTTTTAAAAATTGACAGTTTCCCGGACGTTATCCTTCTTTCTCCCCCGACGCCTCCGTCAGATTCCTAAAGGTAGCCTCGTGCAACGTATGTAACGTTTCATAATGCAGTAGAATCGCAATTTGCACAAGCAAAAGTTATACAGAATTCATGCTTGTTGCTCATTTAAATTGGGCATTTGAGGTTCCATGTAAATGAGTGTCATTCACTCTGCTCCCTTTCCCAAAAGCCTTGTATAAATGGCAAATGGGAATTGAGCATGCCAAATTTACTAATATACGAGGCTACTTTTCCTGGATCAGGAACTTGCCCCTCGAATAAGCGAAGCTAAAATAAAGTCAGACTAATTCTATCCCGACTAGGCATTTGAGGTCAAGGTATTGGAGGCACTGTCATGTCCTTCAGTCAAGTTAAAGCTGACGTTACGAATTGATACAAATTACTCTTCTAGTGTCAATAACAGCAAAGCCTAAGTACCGCAGTCGCAGACCACAACAAAGTATTATACGAGAATACTAAGTATTGTATTTACAGGAAACTGCATTTCTCTGATCTGCTTAGTTGAGTTAAATAAACAACAGCAGAGTTGGTGAGTTATTTTTTGCATCTGGAATTGCGTGGCGATTACTTCCTCGATTCCAGCTGTTAAAATAGCTCTAAGGTAGTAACCCAAAACTTTAAGTGCAAGCACACTGAATATGTTTCTGCGATTTTTCGTCTCCAGGCCTTCAAATAGTGTGCAGTTCGTCTAAATTATTACGCGATAAAATGCGTTGCTCTATACCTAAACTTAGCCAATCGTCCTGTCTCGTTTTGGCATTCGTAGTCTCCAAATTTAGCTAAGCTGTAACCATCGTACGTGAGTTGGATTCTCAGAATTAATTAATAGTAACGCTTTCGCTAATGTCCTCATTCTTCGTCAGACAAATTACTGCTGGCATTGACTAGATCAGGCTCCCCTTCTTTTGACAAGAGGCCTCTTGTAGCCAGCAGCCCTCCTCAAAGTTAGGCCTTTTGTTCACAATACCCGCAGAGCTGCAGTCAAAAAGTTGTCGAAAGAACCCATCAATCGAAAGTGTCCTCTTGTCGATAGGCAACATGATGTCTGCAATTCATATTTTGCCAAAGAACACTTTTTGTGCATCATTGGTCGTGTCGTCGTTTTCATCGGCATCTCGTTGTCTTTTTTGTTTGATATAAACTCATTTTACCCCAAGTACTCAACATTCCTTTCATTTTACTTTAATTAGCATAGTTTCTTAACTCGCCTCTGATTGCCTAAAGCCAAAATCTATCACTTTTTGCTCTATTATTGATGATGAAAAGTCGCTGTCATGAATAAATACAGGTCGCCTTTCGTTTGCTGCATCTTAAATGGAGATTTATCTTAACGCTGCTTTGCTACAATACGTGAAATACAGTCGAGACTTGGTTGGTTTTTCGAAGCAGCTCTTATGTGTTGAGCTTTTGATCAGTCTACCAACCTTATAAAAAAATTCAGGAGCAACCGTTGAAAGCATGCGTTCAGAAGCAATCGCGAACTATGTAATCTAGTGAAGCATTCGTAGGAGCTTCATAATCTTTTGTATTCCTCCAACCTCCACCGCAATCACAGTCTGTGACGTCTAAACGAAAATTACATTCTATTGCGGATTCGTAAATTTTAGATTGGTTTTGCCACTTAGACTAGGGCAGGATAAGGCGCAAAGGATCGAGTTGGCTCTTCAAAAAATTGCTTGAATCCTGAAGCATGAAAAGCGCGCCATGGAGTGCGTTGATTTGGTCCTCTAAGGATGCTGTATTTGAAAGTCTAACAACATACCACCACGAAACATGCCTGCCATTGTTTCCATAGCACCACGCAGTATATGCGGAGATTTGCTCAATGGATCGTAAATTCAACCCACTTTTTATTTAGGTTATACTCCAAGTGAGTCTTTTTAAAACTCCCCATTTACCATAATCAAACAGAATTCATGACAAGATCGGTAATGTTGAAATCGGTCCTTGGTCATGTTGAAGGATGCTCTTACATCCTACACCACATTATAATTGAGCTGGTATGGCTGAGCGGTAGCTGCTTCTATTCCTCGCATTTAAATACTGAACAGCAATCTACTTTGCTTTCGTTCCTAATCAAACCTTAATTGTCCATTTTATAGATTCTCAATGGGATAATTTCCTTAGAAATTTGCGGAATCTAAAATTAAGCCTCTCTACGAAGCCCTAGTACTCATTAGTACCTTTCCTTTGTTCCAGGTACTTTCAGGGATTTGATTGGATTGGGTTGTGCAGAGGCACCCTTCAAGCACCAATCCTGCCAAAGGTGAGCTGTCAGTACAATGCTGTCACTGGTGTTTCATCTGCATGACCGCTCATAACAATCTTTGCCCATTGTTGCTCCTTTTCCAAATTTACTATATCAACATAGGCGCTTCGATTCAAATATCATGAATAGCGTAAATGATCTCACAGATGCCTGTCGTGCAAATTGGGCGGTTAGTTTCGGCTTAGGCGAATGTACTCTCAGCGCCATTAGGACCTTATTGAGTTTATGTTGTTGAAGATATCGGGACCCACCGACGTCTCAAACTTCGACCACTATCCTGATATCACTGATGTGCCGCCAGATGAACTCTCGGGATGGGACGTGGACTTCTGACTGCGCGCCCCCTCTCTTCGCACATACGATTGTTTATTTTCTCTACTGTATCCCAGCCCCTGCCACGCTCCACTCCCACTCGACGCCTACGCCTTGCCTTTTGACCCTACGATGTTCCTCCACTCTTCTCTCCATGTACCTAGACCTATATCGAAAACGCACAAACTTATTTTCTTCTCATGACACCACTACTCCCATCCTTCTTACCTTGATCCCATGGTGTATGCCGCACTGCACCACACAACCGAAACGCATCTCCTCTTTTTCATGTGCACTACTTAATTTTTATCGATGCGCCTCTCTAGTATGTCGTGCCACTCATCAGCAATGTACAGATTGTAGTGGTTGTAGTAGTATGACAGTATGCTATTTTCTGCTACGAAACCAAATGCATTACAGCTTAAATATATGTATTCATAGTATCGCAAAATTGACCCACTACTTGGAAAAATTGGTTAATTGTAGTTCGCCCTAAACATAAACATGGAACAATACACTCTTCAAAACTCCATCAAATTTGGATGCACCCTCAAATTCACAGCAAAACAATGACGATAGCAAAACGTATAAACACACTGAGAAAAATGTTTCAAGCGCAAGAGGAAGCGGAGGATAACTGCATTTCCACCTGCGCGAGGCGTGCGTACACCTCGCTAGGCATGCGATATGGAATTCGACCAACGAAAGTGATAAGGGCTCGCATTCTCGCCCGCACCTCCACAAGGCACAACGATGGTTCCCTGCTGCCAATCGGTGTGCGTCCAATGGATATTCCACGCTCCCTACAAGACCATAGACACGATAAGACTGAACACATTCTTCGCCATCATTACCAGTCTGCCAGACTAGGTCACGCATTCGCCATTTTCTACTTTGATGACCAAATACTTGGACAGGTAGCAAATAATGCTAGGGTTTGAGCCTAAATCTGAAAAAGGGGAAAAGCGAAATTGAGGTCAACAAAGATGATGAACTGCGGCTAAATGGTAGTCATTATACGCCAAGGTTCGTGGCCTAGCATATCGGTTCTCAGAGTTCTCAATTGTTGGTCCTCTTCAAATGTACCAGACTCAATAAACTCATGTGGATAAAAATAAGCAACACGATGCTGGTCTGTATATCACTTCAATTTCAACGGCTTTGTTTAACAGATTATAAGCTGATTGTAATAAGCGCTATGCTTCCAGTAAGAAATGAAAAAGTCCAATGAGGAGATCTTAGAAAAATATCGAGCGATATTTCAAGGAATGGATAAAAACCGCACCGTAATCTATTCTAGTTTGAGTTCATCAGCCAACATTCGTTCAAGTCCTCTTCCAAGTAGCATGGACCTTGGAAACCTCTTGATCAAGTAACCTTTTGTCAACATTACATTTATGAAGTGGCAACTAAAAAAAGGTACTCGTGAAATAAAGCCCTTTTTTAGAACATTAATCTCGAAAACAGGCGAAAGTGACGTACTCGTTAGCTCTAGCGTTAGAGGCTTTAGCGGTGAGACATCGCATAAGTTGGAGAAGTGCGGCAGGAATAGGTCTACGGACGAGATCAGAGAGGGCGGCAAAGCCAGCTACCTTGGCATCAATCTCCTCACTGGCAGCGGTTGTGGGCAAGAGACCCAGTCGATCCATGTGGTCCAGCGCTGCCTGCCATTGACCCGCGCTGGCCAGATCAAAGAAAGTGGCCAAATCGAGAAGGTAGTAGAGGACCCGAGCGGCCGACTGAAGGGCCGGTGAGACGTCTCCACAATTCCCACTGTCTGAGGTCACCTCTCCGCCAACTGCTGAAGTAATCGGGTCAAGGCGTCGAACACTAAGACCAACCTAGCAAGAGGGAAAAGATCAGGGAAATTGGTGATGGTTTGACCATCGAAACCACCGAAAAGTTGCATGACTGATGAAATTACTGACTTTAGTAGCTAGACTCATTATGTCCTCTCGATCGGAGTTACTTGTTGTCCTGAGACCGTTGAAAGCGCCAATAGCAACCACACCGACGAGAAGAAGATTGGTAAGACGAACAGCAGAGAGGAGATTTTTTACTTCTCCAGCAAGGAGGTAGACACTCACTGCCTGCACCATTTGGCCTCGGGCCTCAAGCATCTCTGCAACGGCGGTGATGAGAGAGGTGGGCGGCGCCACACTTGCAAAGCGATCAATAGCGCCGGCCTGACGCAAAGCCCCACCGTCCGAAACAAGTCGACCGAGGAGAAGATCAAATTCACCCGTCTGAATGACTAATTCAGCCACGCATTGAACAAAGAGACTGGACATCCCAAAACCAGGCAGAGTCGCAGTTGGCGTTTTTTCTTTGCCCTCACTTACAGAGGGAAGGTCATGCAAGAAATAGTAGTAATTCAGGCACAGCGTTGGGTTACCAGACTCGAATTTGCGCGTGTAGAGGAGCAATAGCCGGATGAAATTGAGACGTCGAAAACCAGAGGGATCCGAATCCACACGAGACACTAAAGGGAGGAAAATTATCGAAAAAAAAAAGACTTCGAACAACCTAGCCGTAACTTAGTACAGCCAAGATCAACCAATGTTAAATGGTTTTAAAAATTCACCTAAAATCTGATGGATAAAAATGAAAGTCTCAGAAACTTCAGCTGTAGCATATTATTTGGGGATTAAAGAACTGTCCAAACTGGAAATACAAACCTAGCGGTGCCTGCTTTGAGGTCGGTAGGAGAAGGATTTTCATTTCACGAAGCAGAAGAGCCAGATGAACGGCATGACAGCGCAACCCCTCAATACGCGACAAAAAGGCCAAAGCTCCTTCAAACTGTTGGCTTAGACAGAGGATTTTGAAGTACATAAGGGGCTGGTTCCAAGCGTCAAAGTATGTTTCACCTACAGATACTCCAGTTTTGAAAACTTGGAAAAGAATAAACGGTAATCTTATAACCTGGCGTCCCCTTACCATATGTTTCATAAAGGAGATTTTGCAGTTGACCAATGGAAAGAGTTTCGGCGTCATCTTGCTGATCAGCTGTACCATCATTGGTAGAAATTTGTGAAAGCCTAAGCCACAGAAAGTCATCGATACTTTGACCAACATCAGTGTGTGCATCAGAAAGATCGCAGCAGCCCAGGAGACAGTATACCAACCTATTAAAATGCACCAACGTAGGACATAAACACGAAAATATTACCTTTTGTACGGGTCACGAGACGTTTTTACCAGTCGCCGATATGTCTTTCGAACATTTGCCACCAATTTTGGAGGCAGACACCTGTCTTCAACCATGTAAGTGTTTAGGATTTGTGCGAAATCCCCCAGGTTATTGCTGTGAAGATTAATACAGTAAATGCTCATCGACTCCAAATAGACATTCCCAATTCTAAAAGCCAAACATACGCTGCGTCTGATGCGATGCCAGCAGCATCCTGCAGGGCGCCACAACGAAGGCAATAGTATATCATGGGCCAGACCGGCTTGCCATCTACAAAACCGTCCTAAAAACAGCAATATGGTTGGTGCGAATTGCGCAATCAGTACCTCAAAGTCACCAAAGGAATTGAAGTCAGTGGCTCCAGAGGATTGGAAGGAGGGATTTTTCACGTTAAGGAAAGCTCGAACGAGGGACTTAACACCTGGACAACCCCCTAATTGAGCCAGACGTGGATTTGAAGCGACGACAGTTTGCAAATAAGTCGCAAATTCCGCCTCCAAATGAGCAATTGCTCTTCTTAAAAATGCCGACTGGAGAACAGAACCAGAACGAGCCTCTAATGCCCTCTCGTGGGTGGGAGGAAGAGGAAGATCAAGAAGTGGAGTTTCTGAAGGTCCAATATCATCAATATTTATAGCTGATATTGAAAACATGCGCTTAATGAGGCGGAAAACTTCACAAAAATCGTTTTGTTTGGATTCATCAAAGAAAACAGATTTTGCGTTTGACGTGTTGTAGAGGTAGTCGTAAAGCGATGGCTTATTAAGGAGGCCTGAACTAACAGACATTGGACGCAGATAGACGATGTGCGTAGTAGTGAGAGAGTCAATGAGATATTTATCCACTTGATTAGCGTAAAAAAGCTCCTCTTTCGAAATCGATGCCTGTGATTCTATAGAATAATCGATTGAAGCAGTATGAGAAAGGAATTCCCGACTCATAGTAGTGTCTGCTGTAATGGAACTTGGAATAGATTGAAAAATAGCGGAGTCGATTGGACCGGCAGAACTAGCGAGAGCTGTCAAGATGGCGGCAGCTTGACGGTCCCACCAAGACGACGTAGCTCTGCGACAAATCGAGTCAACCTCGTCAAAGACCTAAAATCCGAGTTTACGCACGCTACCAAGCGTTTCTACACAAATACATCAACAAAATCTAATGTACTGAGTTGCACTAGTAAAGAGGACTTAATACATACTCTAAAGGAAGTTTGCAAATGATCCAAGGACGAGATATGCATCCCGTCAGCACCACCAAACATATATCAAACCGTATCATTCAAATATCAGTATCTCACAGCTCGCTTTGCCTGTTCAGTTGCCGTAAATAAGACATTCTCCCGCTCGCACCTCAGGAACGTATGTATATCCATGTCAATCTTCGGCTTAGCAAGTTCCACCTCCTTTATTTGTGAAAGAGATTCCAATTTCGCTGATAAGTTACTAGGTAAGTCATAGTTTATGGTTGGACCCAGTAGACGTGCAGCCTTCACATCGCTCCTTACACCACGAGACGAACACAATTTCTCACCATAAGCTCCCATTTGTTCAAGACTACGTGTGATCAGTGGTAAATCAGTATCGCCTTGGATTTCCATAAGCAGCCGATCCGACTGTTCTACGAGTTCCTCTAGCGAATCCATCACTAACAAGGAGCGTGCGGCGTGATAATTAGTACGGCTATTCCAGACCTGTACGCACCTAATTCGATATTTTGATAATTACGCTTCCAGTTGGTTGGTCAATTCATTGATAACAAGTGGTCGCAGTCTTTTTGAACAACCAAGATCACAACAAAACTTGCTTTATTACCTTTCCATTGTACTCCGACTAAATTTGCGTTGTGAAAAGACAAAAATTAGGTGGTGAAAAAAGCTTACTATTTGTATAATAGCAGTTACACTAATCCCAAATCCAAACTCAACTTATGTGTTGTCGGCTTATTTATGACGTAGCTTTCGATAAAATACAATGTAAATACAATACTTACATTGCTTTAATGATTTTTACAGTCTAGAGGCGGAAAACACGATCTTATTTATGTCCTGGAATGGGATGGGAGGAGTCACCTGCTCTGATGACAACTGAGATCATTTGTCATCACCTCTTCAGTATGCTATCGCCAACTGTTATATCTTTGAAAATTAAGAAGATTCTTAACAACCTAACTTCCCATGCTAGATGTAATTGCTCAAAGGGAAGGGCAAAATATCCGTACTTGTCTTAATGCTGCGTTTGACTTCTAACCTGAGTTACACTTACTTTAACAACCACCTGACCCCTGCCAACGAGCCGACCTTGGGGCAGTACTAAAAACTCACCTCCGCCTTTCCTTATTGAATACCCCTGGATTTTTCGCTCAGCTAATTCTGCAGCGAATGCACTTTGAGAGCACACTAATACAGAGCCCCGAGCCTGCTCATTAGGTAGAAAAAGGCATTTTGTTGGGCTGCACGCATGTATTTCGGGCAGCGCCTCGACTTGACCCGAAAGTCAACTCACGCGTGCAAGAACAAGTTGATATCAAAGTAGGCACCAGCTATCAGATGGTCATAAACAGAGCACTACATTACTCCTCTTCGTTTGGGCGACTTTCTCGGTTTTCCTATTCAGCACGTCCACATCAGCCAGTGCGGCAGGCACCAGTCAACTTGAGACTGAAGAACCGTATCTAGTCTCCTAAGAAGCTTCAACCGGGTCTGTGTTTACATTCGGTTTGAGGGCAAGAAATACAGCGAGGATTTTCTGTTGACCATCAATCATGTTCAGGACTACATTTTGGTACGCTGGTCCAAAAGAGATGTTTAACAGGGAAGACGGAATTAAACAGTCAATTCCGAGACCTATACTGGAATGTGGTAAGAAGAATTCCAAAATGAAACTTTCCCAGATGCTTCAAGATGGCATCACCTCAGTCGTTAATAGCCTTTCTGTGGAACACAGGGACAAGGTGGGGCCAAACGCAGACATCATTCTTAACAGTTCTGTTGTGGTTAATTCAGAGTATCTCTCGCCTGAAGTGTATTCGCTTCCCTCGAGCCGTAGACATAAATCATGAGCGATGAACGCTAGGAAGGGAGTCATTAAAAGAAGTTGGCATTAGGTTTGGCTGAATAAATGTACTCCAGGAAGATAAAATGCGACTGAGCCTTGGCCCAAGCGTACAGGGACAAGACAAATACTAAGGTAGACGCCAGACATTAAGTGGTCACAAACAAAGTATTGCATTGTAGAAGCCCTTCTCTTGATTACCTCCTCACCACGATGGCTAATTCGAGAACGACCAGACCCGTTGTTCCGTAGCACATCAAACTTTTCTGCTATTGAATGTTACAGTCGCATGATGGGCGGGACGACTGATTCCTGCAATTGAGTTTCATTATCGCACCCAAAAATGGTATTTACGGAAACGCAAGTATAATACCTTGTTTTTGCGACCACTTGATGTCTGGGGATTACTTCATGATTCTTCTGGCCCTTGCATGTGTGTGCATGGATATTGTTTTGTGGCTAGAGTTAGGCCTGGTAACACTAAACAAAAGCAATAAAGCTGATGCATGAATAAGCTACCGACGCCTCGCATTGACTTAAGGGGTCTTGTAAGTTATAGGTCGATAGCTGCAGGTAAGGCGTTCCCTCAATTATGTCATGGTCTCAAGAAAACAAAGTTCTAGAGTGCAGACCCGTCACCGAGTTGACTTCTAATGCTGGCATTCTTACCCAACATATCTGGTATTTAACGGAGTTCAGCCTAGTACGAACACCCTTCACCCTTTTTTCATTAGCTCTTTGAATATTTCACAAAACTGACCAACTTTTGATCCGACAACCTATACAGGTGCAAAAATCTACCGAAGTAACTACCCATCTCTCGCTTCATCTTGCGTGCGTCCTTTTGCCTTGTCACTCTGCTCTGCTTAATATCACACTACTTTCCCTTCACACAACTCCCGTTAGTTCCAATAAAACCTTTTATAATCTGCATACCTAAGTACCCTCCGTGTACCCGAGGGTTTCGTGAAGAAAACGTCGAAGCACGAGGTAACCTGCTTTCTGCTGTTGAAGGAACCAAGGTTTGTGAGGCCAGCCATGCGCAAACGTTTCATTTAATTTGAAGATTGAATAAACAATGGCTACATGCTACGTTAGGGATGGGAAAAGACAAACATTTACATCAGCATGAGAACCAGTCAACCATGTGCGTTGATAAACTACGACATTCGATTAAATTAATTTAAAACAACTTGACGTGACCGAAATTAACTTACTTGCTACAGCCTCAATCAACACCGTTGAGAATATTTTTTCCATCGGCGAAGGAGTCTAACGGAAGCCAGAACGATATATGATGGAACTTGATGCTTGTGTATAAGTATCTATATTTCAAAAGCGTGCAAAATACATTGGCTAAGCATTGTAATTCATTGCCATTTATGCCAAGTGGATCAACCCTTTCCGACTACCGCCAGCAATCACATACGTACAGCCATATATACATGCGCGGACACGGATTCGGGATTGAAGAAAGGAAAGAGGGCAAAGATGATGGCTCTAGTGGCCATAATGGTGCTGGTGACTGTGGTGGTGGAGAACGGACCTGCGACAGCACAGTCCCTTCGACTCCATATAACGACGCACATAGCTTGACACCCGCTCCCGTATGCCTGGAGTCACCTCGGGAACAACCGCAGCAAAGAGACTTGAGGCACTCGCCTGCTGGGCCCGGTGGAGGTTTCTAATCTCCTTCGGAATGACTTCTTGAGCTAACTATAATCATTCAATACGACTCAACTATAGAACAGATGCACGTCTAAGCAAAAACTCCCTGACATTACAGCCAGATAATTGCCAATAAGGCTAGGAATTTAACATGAGTGCTAATTGCAAACACGAATGGTGCTCGTACCTTATTTGTGAGGTGATGGAGATCTTCATCGCTTGTGATCCTACCAAGATCCACTCTCGCATCCCTGAATTTTCGCAGTTCATTGTGTATGAATGAAAAAAGCTGGAAACCAAAGGAATGCAAAACAAATGCACCATGATCAAAACAGCGTTGACGCATTCGCTGCTAAAGCCACAATTACGTGATACGTTTTATGTCATTTTATGACAAATGGTTGCACTAAATCTATTGTGGTTAAACGCTTAAATAAACTTGCAGCATTCTTAATCCAGAAATAGGTAGGTCTATTTTTGAGAAAATACAACTTATAATACAACGGTAAAGGTCTGGGCGGTGGTGGTCAGCTTTCTCCCACTACCATGCCGGTGAATGTAATGATTGCATTCAATAATCTTATTGCCATGAAGGCCGGCATTCTACTCCACCAACTTATAAACTAATTATGCCTCTGAATATATTGCACTGGCTCCATGTATGTGGATAAGGTGTTTCAATTCCTTGTGTGGCACAGACCATAAAACCCTCAAAGCCCTAAAAGCCCACCTCAATAGCGAAGCTTTGTTCTTGTGCGCCCTGAGGAACATCTGGCCGAGCGCCCATCTCATGTATCAACTCCATGCACTGACGCTCGAGCATGCGACTTCGATATTGTGCGTACATCTAAAGAAGAAAAGAATGGAAGGTACACATGATTACTACCGTTGCCATACACGAAGCACATATGGATTGATAAGGGACCGTACGCTGCCGGTTCAAGGTTGGCAAAACCAAGTCAATTTATGCAACTTTCCTCCATTACTTAAATGGACGGGAGCGAAGCGAATGGTCTAAAGCAAGACCATGCTCGGCACGTTTACTCGAAATGTGTTTGTGATGGGTTCCCCACGATGTAAACATTCATCGCCAAGCGGCGTTTGCTTCTCAGTTCCCCGATCCCAGTTGGAAGGATCTCATAACTCGACTTTTGAGGGCACACAGTACCTTTTATAGCATCAATCGATATGCAGTAATTTCCTAGAACATTTGACAATCAGTGTTGGAATCCGAGCCGGAGGAAGGACTAAAGTTAGGATGGTAAGATAACTTTAATGGGATTAAATACCAAATTTCAGTCAAAGGAGTAAAGGAAATGATATCTCCTTCTGCGATTTCACAGATATTGATGGACGGAGAATACATGCAACCCATAGTACACAAATCACAATGCAATTTCAACGAGTACACTTAAGACTTTTGCGTAAGAACTACTATTTCCACCGGGACATACATCTTGATTGCAAAGAAAAGTGCGGTGACTAAACATAGTATTTTTTGCATCTTATACGAATTTGGAAAGAAGAAACAAGTCTTTAGGGCGTCTCACAATCATCTCATAAGGTTTTCAAGCAAAAAAAGGCACATATAGGTATCTCACAGCTTTTGCTTTTTGTCTTAGTGCACCTAAGTGATTAAGAAAAGTTTAGGCAAAGTCAACCCGAACGGAAATGACAGAGTGTCACTACGAAAAAGCATCGAATTCATGACCAAATATAAAAGACGAAAGTCATAAGCCTTAATTGGACACCTTGAGAGACGAGTTCAATAGACAACCCACTACTTGTCCCATAACGCCAATGGATAAACAAAAGAAATGGCACTCACTAAATTTAGGTTCTTTGCAGTGGAGGTTTCCTCGTGAGGTCAATAAAATATGACATTATCTCAAGCCTAACCAGTGTTTAATAAGTGCAAATAAGGTATCTAGGATGGAGGTTTAAATAACTGTGATTTAAGAGTAAGAAGATAACTTACTAATTCAATCTCCTCGTGAGTGACAGCATAGCGGTGCGCGCAGTTCCAGTTATAGGGTGCCTCGGGGTCATCATCAGGTCTGTCGGGGATGAGGTTGTCCTCGGGATCGGCGTCCCAAGGATAGACGGGAGGGTCCCAGCGTGTGATACGCGTCTTTGTGTGGTAGTAATAGTAAGGATAGCCGCCGTCCTCGCCACCCTGCGCAGCTGCTGGATTTGGCGCCCGCTGCCACCCCGGTGGGAGCGGCGAAGTCCCGTCTTCCGACAGGTGCAGATGCAAGGGCGGCAATGTGATCCGTTTCGCCGGCACTAGTTTACTTCGCATTCGTTCGTTATGAGCCTACAAGGAGAGGAGTAAGGCTGAGACACCTCGATGTGATGACACAAGGGGATGGAAGCATCATGTGAGTTGATATGGAGGAAGTAGAAAGAATAAAGAAATGGACTTGACTCAAGTGGCTATTTGCGAATTTGATGTTTTACTTTACTTAACCCTACTGCTAACCAAGCGAGATAGGATTGTGAAATGACGACGTGAGCAGGGTGCTTGCACCGATCAAAGCTATGTACTTGATAAGCGATTTTTGAGGCGCTCGTTGGTACCCTATCTCAGGCCTCAAAGTGAGTGGGTGGATGTTGTGGAGCGTGATAATACCTCCATTCAGTCATGAATGTGTTTGAATACTGTTTAGATGCAAAAATTTTCAAGTAATTTCCGAAATCATCGACGACTTCACAGAAAGATCAAACAGGAAAAATATTGATATACCTGCGTCTAAGCAGCTGATTGTTACTTCGAATGAAAGTAGAGACTACGAAGGAATTGGAAAATAAGCTAACATAGATATACCCTGTCAAAAGAGAGGGTGCCGCCAGGAGAAAAAGATATAACAAAGTGAGTTTCAAGCCACCTCCCAACACTTGAACTACATCAAGGCAAGACTCCTAAGTTCTTTTAAAGCAAAAAGGTCATAAGTTAGTGAAAACACCATAAATTTTGCATGTGCATAGAAAAACAAAGAGCTTTTTTCCAGTTCTGACTCCAGGGATGAGATGGCTAATCACCAGTACTGCCGGAAATAATATTATGAGGATAAAAACGACAGCTTATCAAAGATAATGAATTAAATCGTAAAAAGTCATCTTCATGCAAAATATGGAGCACTATGGCGGAGTTCACAGATTATAAAAGATATTGCGTTGAGTTGTGAACCAAGTTGTCAAACTGATAATGGATGGATCAATGATGCGGCTTGTAAAATATGGACTTAAAGTGTAGACTTTTTAAGCTCGAAAAACAGAGAATAAAACCTGATTAATAGTAAGTTGCAGGGAACGGAAAAGCAGAGAACCTTGGCCTTAATTCCCGAAATCCTCAAGTGAATCTATAGTTCCCAATTTTTTTTCAGTAATCACTATAGCAACATTCAACTTCTCAAAAGAGTTCAAACGAAACATTACATCCACATGACTTCGCTTGACAACACAATGCGACATTTCTAAACTACCTGAGGAAGGTATTAAAGTGGATTCACAACTTTTCCCACCAGTTTACCTCGATATTGTGGGAAAAGTGAATATTTATAAACCCAATTGCATCAGCATTAACAAAACATAAACTGTGGAGAGAGCATCCCAAGATAGACTGCTACTTCTAAACAGTAAATTGTGATAAGTAGAGTGATTCGAATAAACACACCTTGGTAGCTTTGCTGACTTCGATACCTGCAGAGGGACCAGTCATCGATGATTCATCCGTAAAAGAATTTCGCCTGAAAGGGGAAAAACTCGTGTTACTTTGGACAATAAAACTTGATAAGAAGTTACAGCATTAATGTCATCTAATGGTGACTCAAAATTCGCACATGAGTGACTTGAACAGGAAATAAGATCTAGTAAGAGGAAAAAAGGTATCCACTGCAAATTCTAAAATTTACTTTTTAGGCTCAACAGGCGGTTCGTTTTGAGGTGGTGGAGTGGAGGGTTGGTGGATGGGTCCTTTATTAGGCTCAAGACTACGATGAGGAAAAGGGCTGGAAGCCAGGTCCATCGGTACAACCTCTTCATCTTCCTCCTTGCCCCCTTCATGCAATCTCACCCCAGTCCTTATCACTCCTGCGTCATCCAATTCTGCCACTGTTTTCTGCCCTGCTACCAAAGGGAGCACAGCTGAAGAGGAGGCGGGGATGAGCAACAAATGCAAGTCTTCCGGTGTGTAAACTTCGTCCGGGGGGATTGAAATCGGATTCTTTGGTTCTGTCAAGAAATTTAATACAGTTTGACTATAACCTCCATGATCGCCCTCCAATAATATGCTGCTACATTAGGAAGGTGATGGTAACAGCTACTTCAATGTCTGATACTATCCGCTACCGCATTTGAAAGCAAACCGCCGATCATTTGCACCGATGCAAAAGAGCATTCAATATTTCAATAAACGCAAATGCCCAGAAGAATGATAGATTAACGTTGAATGTAGCCCTATCCTGAAAATTCTTTCCAAGAAAAATGATTTGATACTACTGGTATTATGATGATGAGTAAGATACTTGGAGGATATAAAAAGAAGGCATATGTAATGCGAAGTAAAAAAACGGAAAACTCAATGAAGCTTGCCACATGGCTTTGAAGCCCAAACAAAGTAGTTTTAAATACATCCACATCGTAGGTAAAACAACAAACTCCGAGTATTTCGGCCAGCAACCAGAAACTTTGGAGACACCAATGGACTCACCATTGCATTGGAGAACAAAATAATGGATGTGCACGCCAATAACATACCGACTTTGAAGGGCAACATTATTGTCCATTAGTAGCTATACGGTTATGCAATTTGGGGAGTAGAAGCACGATAGTAAAATACGTTACAATAAAATCCATAAAATCAGCAAAAATAAGTGAAAAATCATCCAATATTACTCGGTTGTAATGAAATTTCCAGACCTCTAAACACGTCATTTGATCCCAGGTCATGCTCCGATAAGTGACAAATAAGAAAGAAATAAGAAAAAAAGCTAACGTTAACTATGGATTCAAGACAACTAGTAACGATAAGAAATCGTACATCCTGGAAAACAATATAAGTTCTGAACTACAGGTCAATTATGCGATGTGATTCTAGACCCTTCTTTGTGTTCAAATGCTAATGAGAGGCAGGCAAGCAGGCCAATAAACACCGGAGCAGTTTGATCCCAAAGTCACCGTTCAAAATCGTTAGCAATGGTAGCAGCAGTTTGGAATTCACCAGTATGACTTGAGCAATCGCCAAAACAATGTTTAGACTACTCCAGTAAGCAGTTTGTTGCGATTAAAAAGGCAGGCAAACTTACGATCAGAATTCTGATCAAAAAGAGAATTTCCGAATGAAGGATTGGGGGAGATCGGTGAGGCCACAAGAAATGGGATAAAACTTTCAGGGGATTCTGCACTTATTGTAACACGGCCTGAAACCTTGGGTTCCATAATCGAGCGCAAACTGCGGGAAGAGGACGATAGGGAAGAACGCTCTTTGGCCTTACTTGACCTCTTATTCACACGTCGATGTCGATTCCGGGGCGACTTAGAGTAGGAGTGGCGGTGCTGATTGTTTGAATCTCGCCGAGAAGACTTTCTGACAAGACAATCGGGTGAACCATTGCCGCTGGATCGACGTGAACGATGCCTAGAGTTGGGATACACTTCTTTGGGGGTTTTTCGGTTGCCATAGATACTCTTAATACGTTCTTGTGAATGACGACTGCGATGGCGATAATTACGATAGGAATCATTTTCCTGAGCGTAGCGATGAATGGATTTGGCAACAGAGTTGGAGTTACCATTAGTAATATCATATTGACGGGAATACTGTTTTGGCCTTGGAGAGGTCCTAGACATCCGACCTATAGACATCAAAAATTATCAGTCCGAAGTTATGATAAATTAGAGATGCAGCTGGAACCCCCCGACTCAAATAAGAGCCAAAAGACTAACTCCTACTATGTTAACTAGGGATGAATTCTACGAAATAACTTGAAAGCAACGCAGTAGATATTTATCAATCATTCGAACTCGCAAGTCCTACACGTTCCAATCAGTAAACCTATTAGGCACATGGACGAAAAGAGAGAAGTGAAAGCTTCATGCCAAAAGCCCATAGCAGAAAGCTGTAGAAACAAAAAAACATAAACCAACTATACGGCACGACCTAGAAGAAACGCTCCCAGACGTACACGAAAATGTTTATGAGCTATTTTTTTGTAAAAGGCGCGCGTGCAAAATTAACGCTGGAAAAAAAGAAGGGATTAATTCATTATATACTTTTTCGTGTTTTAAAGTGCAGTCGACAGTTTCACCAAGAGTTGTGACAGGCATGCGGGCTTTTAAAGGCGAAGGAACGATTGGTAAAGTTGCAATATCACGTCTTGTTTTCGTCAATGCGTTACGCAAGGTTAACCCATCTGTAAATATGACACACAAATTACCGAAGGAAAATTGCTCAAATTGCCTGACATATGCACTTAAATAAAGTTTATACACTTCTATCTCATATATGCAAGCTACGTAGTTTTAAAGTCAGTTAAAACCATGAAACTTTTTGCGCAAGATGTGATCCCCAAATAATCCGCCATCCTACTTTACATCGCCGATTTCTTGGTGTCGAATGATGGTTGAAAATATTTTGGCTATGTGTTTACCAAATTTAATGTTTTTATTAACATGCACTCCAGTTGTGACGTCATCTTCAGCCCTTCTTAAAAGAGTTACACCCATCTTATAGCTTCTCATGCAAGGGCGCTTCAGTCATCTTCTCGTGTGTCGTTGGGGTGTTGTTGGCTGGAGTTTGTCACTTACTTTTGTCACTGCTGTTGTGGTTATTATTCTGGCATAGGATGCCACTGTTCTCCGAGGCTATGATTGATGGCGTTCGCACACACAAGTATTCATGCGTTGACACAAGTCCTCTATCGAATTACATATTGCATCCATTTTGGAACTATATAGTTCAGGTTTTCGAGTATACTACTAATTATTTTTAGTACTGTCCCAAGTGGGTCGCGCCTAACACACTCACCGTCCTTGGATTTGGCCTTACGGTTCTCAATTTCTCCATGCTTACTTTCTATGATTGGGACTTCAGATCTCCTTACGATACTCCACGCTTCATTTGGCTGTTATCTGCTCTCCTTATTTTCGTCTCACACACATTGGGTACTATTTTTCAAATACTATTATCATCAATGTAGACGGTATCGATGGTAAACAGGCACGGAGACTGGGGTTGTCCACTCCATTGGGAGAATTGATGGATCACTGCTGTGACGCTTGGACAGCGGCATTTTATCCACCCATCCTGTTTTCTCTTTTCTCAGGTCAAGTTGATTCCAGCATTTTGTTCACTTGCGAGTGGATTATCATCTGTGGTTTTCTACTTGCACATTGGGAAAAGTCCATTACGGGGGTTTTGTACCTCCCTTGGTCATACGATTTTGGTCAACTGGTGTGTTCCAAGCTAATTCATACGATTTCCTTGCGTTATTTTACCTTTACTTTTTTGTTGTACTCTTTTTTGTTGCATTGTTTTTGTTTTCACAGTTTCTATTTATTGCTTCTGTTGTTAACCCTTACAACTTCTGTTCAGACGACGGTCCTTCTCTTTGTTACGACATTTTTCGCCTCTCCTTCGATTTGGAGTCACCGTCTTCCGATCATACAAATGAGCATTCCTGAACTCACTCCATACGTAGCGCATGGTATATTCCTCTTCATGATGTCATTACGAGCTCATAATTGATCTTCCTTCAACCGAATTTTTTGCGAATTTCGGCGTTTTATGCTCGTTTTGTCGGTACAAGCGCGTTGCTGAAGTGATATCCCATTTAGCATTTTTTAAATCATGCGTTGTTATTCGCAATGATAATTTCATTACTTCCCAGCTTCCGACTTTGTTAGTCTTTTTCATTAAATGGGTGATTTGCGTTGCGAAACGATATAAATTGTTGAGAAAGTAGTTTAGTTTTATTCACATATGCGCTGACCTTTTTATTTGCTTTCATGGATGTCAATGTAAGGTATTTGAGATATTGCAGTCGAGCATACCTTGGGTCCGCTCAACTACAGAAGCCCAGGGTACCAACATGCGCTGAATAAATAAGTTCCATCTTTGCTTTGGAAATCGCAGACTGTCTTCTATTTTCTGACTTTATATCAGGTGTGTTCTGGCTCTGTGCCATCCCATCCAGCTTGATCAACGTAGTTTTAGCCTGCAGAAGGGACAGGGTGAGAATGCCAACAGTGGAGGCTGTTGTCCGACCCTTTGCAGGAACTCTTTTCGTTTTCTCTGTCTCGTGGGTTTGGATGACTCTCTCTCCGACAAATGTTATGGAGCACTCACCACGTCTATTTCTACTTTGTGGTGGAACATTGGCTGCCAACATCACTGTAAGTTCAACGCTATTCGCTGCCTAGACTCATTTTCTGCTATTGTGTGCGTTTGCGTATATCGAATGCGAGCATTGTACGTTTTGACCGAAGGTAGCTTACAACACTTCAAACCTCTTGTTTTTCACTTGGGTACATTAAAACCGCAAATACGACTTCATGCTCTCCTGCGCAAATCATCAGTCGTCACTGAAGTACCATTATTTTCAGCTCATGGTTACATAAGTGTCTGCTTATTAACTACATGCTAAAAGCGTTCCAGGAAATAAAGTGGGAGGGTAAGCACTACATTATTTTAACAAAATATTATCCGAGGTTTGAGGGATATGGTAGATATATTGCCCATCAAATAGCTACGCTGCTTGTCTTTCGGATCACCAGCCTTGATGAGAAAAAAACCTTGTCGCTTATACGCGATTTGTATATTCTGTTTCAAACAGAATCTCACATTGCTGAACAATCCCGATTAAGAGCTGCTTTTGAATCCTTCTTTCTCAACGACATGGGATTTGTGTTTCATTTATCCTTTTCTTAGTGCTGCTTTCTTTGGTTCTGACTAGACCACGTGAGTACTTCGATTGAAACCTTCTCTCGTCGATGGGTTCAGCTATAGTCTAGTCCTAGCTCTTAATTCACTGTTCAACTCTAGCTTTTTATCATGGCTGCGTCTTATTATAATTAATTCGTATATGAAATGCAACGGTAAGCAGTGCACCTATCGCCGTCTTAGTTATGACTGGTACCGCGTTTTTGCCTCGCTTTTGAATTCTCCCATCACCTCTGGGTAGCTGAATTTGCTCTGACTCCTCCAGGCTGTCTTATATCATTGTCAAACAGTGTAAACGGTTTCAATTTCATGACGAATTTTAGCACGCGAGTTTTCTCGTCCTCTATCGATATTGCTCAAACGGCTGTATCCTGATTGTGATCGTTGTAGGATTTTATTATGAATCCGCCTTATTTATCGTAATGTGAGGGGTTTATTGGTCGAGTTTGAGACCAAGTCTCCTCGGAGAAATTGCGTTTTACCTGTGAAATCGTTAGCACAAAGGTTTGAAGCAGGAACCTTGAGTGTTGTACACCTGTATAGGGTCCTCATCAGTGTTCCATCATTGCTCAACTTGACCACTTGTGCGGAAGTTGTGTTTGCTAAGCTTTGTAGGCAGCTCCTTTCAACTTTGGTGTAAGTTACATGGACAACACCCCTGGTGAAACATCTTCACTGATTGCTCTCTCATGATCCTTTCACCTTTCTAGTCGGTAATTTATCTACCATTTCCTGTAACTATTTATTAGTGTTTTCAGATTTGCTTTGTACCTTTAGGTTCAAGTTTATGGGATACATAGGTAAACCCTCCTTGTTAAGGTTGTTTTAGTTATTTTTATGGTGCTGTTGGAGCTAACTCGATTAACTCATTTCTCTATGTTGTGGCAGTAGCATTGCTGGCAGTATCTAAAGCACTTTCTAAGCTCTGGTATTATGAAAGTAAGTCGTAATTTCTTTGCAGTGGCGTTCATTTATCAGTTGTCGCGTTTTATGCTCGTTTTGTAGTGCCGCGTAATCTTGGCTGAGGTGACCAAGACGAAGGCACCAATGTGGTGCAATCTAATGGGCGTCTATGTACTAGTGGTCTTCGTTCTTTGCCTTGGTCTCTCGCCCACTGCAGCCGCTCGACTCGAATTTCCTTCCCTCCTTGCTCTCACCTCCCTCGTCACTGTCTCTCATCTGCTCTTCTCTGGCGCTGTGGTAAGCGCTCCCTGATGCCACCTTCTCATTTGATAACTCCTTTCACATTGTGCGGTGTTTCAGAGAAAATCTGGATTATTTCACTTACATCCAATTTCTTAAGGCAAATGCAAGTTTAAATGACTTTTTACATTCACAGCGCCGCTCACATTATTGTTGTGCATTTGCGCATGTATATACGTGTCAGTCAAGATAGCACATCGGTTGCAATCAAGCATCCCCAATCCTACTAACTTAGATTGCAAACTGCCGACTCATTATTATTTGTAATAGTCGCCATTTATAGTTTGCAACTATAGGTGCATGACAGGAGTGCAACAATGAAATTGGCGCTGAGCTTCATTTGACATGAAAAGGACTCAATTAAAGGAGTGTTATTTCATCCGTGATCAGTATGCATTTGCTATTCCATCGTCTACGCAAGTATCATTTGCACCTCTGTTCGTGTGAGTGGGCTTTTGGATTGTTACTTTATGGAAGCGCAATTAATGTGTTAAGACGAAACTCCCATTGAGAGGTTTTACGTAGAATATGTGATCTTTACTATTATTTTCACCCTTTATATGGCTGCCTGTGTTGCACTAATTCCTTTATTCGTGTATCTTGCAGGTAAATGAAATGTGTGAAATCTTCAATATTCGGGCTTTCCGCGTTTGACTTTGGAAGCGTCAATTTTTGGATGTCACTTTTGCATACTTTACTGCGGGAGATCGCCACGACAATTTCCGAAAGCAGTAACCTGCCCTATCCCCAATTTTCTCCCTGTTCCCTATTGTGATCTTTTGGATTTATTGCTGGGAATGTGGTTGATAATGCAGTTATGTGTTTCCTCTTCTTTTCCATTAGTTACCAATTAAGGTGTTTATTTTTGTTTGGCTGAGCTAGAGGTATTTTCCTTTTCAAAGGATGCCTTGTTTGGTATTCATTAGTGCTTCCTTAGTGGGGGTAGGGCAAGTGAAAGGCGGTCTATAATTTCCAAAAGTCATCATCGTATGCTTGATTGAAAAGTAGGCTAGGACAGTCCCTTAGATCCCAACTATGTTTCAGCATGCTGTTGCTTTGCAAGTAAGCCTTAGTGTTCCTAGTTGTGTGCTAAGAATTACTTGGTTCTTTAGCGCCACTTTGTCGAGATGTCTTGGTCCATTTTTGTAATCATAGAATTTTATATCTTGTCTACAAAAGCACGGTGGGTTTCCTTTGATACTGATAGGTGGATGCTACAAGTGAGTTAATGTTACTTCGACTATGGTGAACAGTGGGGGTTTTTCAGGAAGACGGGTGGTGTAGCGGTTCCTTGAATCAGTGCTACTGTAACTACTACAGTAGCAGTGGTATCTTATTTGCGTTTTGTAGCCACAAACTTTAAATCTTGCGGTGTTGGCAGATTTAACCGTCTTCCCATTTCTTCTCTAACGTACTTCTCGGTCGAAGCAACACTTTTGCCCGATTGTGGCTAACAAATGATCCAGGAATGATGAATTGTGGACCTGGAAGGGATTATTTGGTTGACCTCCTTGACTTAGCCGTCCTGTTTGAGTTGGGAACGTCTAAATGTTCACTTGCATTGAATACCTACATCCACGTAGTTTGGTAAACCCAAATGGATTCCAAGGTAGTAAACTACATAGGTGAATTGTGGAGAGTATTGTCGTATATTGCATCGTCAGTAGGGATGTCTATTTTTAGATCAGTCCTTTTTTCATTCATCTTGTTCAGGGAATGATCTGCTTCGCCTATAGCCACAAATAAAGGGTGAACGTAGACCAAACTTGTCCCTTGAGACAATCCTCAGGAGGATGCCCTGCACAACTTGGGGTACGATAACATTGTCACATACTCGCTGAAAGGTCAATATGTTTGCGTTTCTATTTTCCTCTAAACCATAAGCTCTATACCGCTCGTATCGGTAGTGGCTGTAGTCAAATGACCCAAGGCGGTCAGAGCGCCATAAACATAACCTAATCTGAATTGAGTAAATAAGACCTGCCCAGGCTTTGGACACAGCCGAGTGTCTGCATAACTATTTCCGTACCATAACTGTATACAGATATTATAATTACAACTTCCGCAAGAAATGCATTTTTGTGTCCACTGAATGATTGTAAAAACCTTGAGAAGCAGGCGGGTGGTACGCATTGGTGCGCTGCATTGTCAGAATCGACAATGTGTAACTGATTGTTAGGGGCGGAAGTGAAGAAATGCGCTTCGGTGGTATTCGCTCAAATAAGAACAAAATAAAATATTGGGATTTGCCTTGGACTGCTGATTTCTTATTGGACACTCCTGATTTCTGCCGAAAACTATTCTGTTTTCATCTCTCTGGACGATTATTTAAAGTTTTGCGGATTTGGATGAGTTTTAGCAAGTGGCAGGCGGACGCGAGTTAGGTGACCCTGACTCTATAGGCACAAGTTTGGCCGGGGAATAGGATTGAAAGACTGGGAGATTTTGTACTTTACCTATGGCCTCGGAGGTTTTTACGGCCAAAAGGGCACATCACAGTAAAGCAGAACCAAAGTGACAAGCGGAATTACTGCTCCATTGCGTGTGCGGTGCTACGCTATTGAAGTGCCACGGAAGCGACTCTGCCTGAACGCCTACTTTCGACTCAACCTGCTAGGCGACATGAATAATAATTTACAACTGAATATTTTAAAAGCGATGTAAAATATTATTTGACACTTCTGATCAGAACTCTTTTAATGTTAATAACCTTAAATTATGGTGAACTTCTTATTTGTGGAAAATGCATATGTTGCTAGCACCAGCAGCCAAATTGAGGGGATAAAACAGATAAGTCAGCATGGCATCATCGACTCCACTCGACATAGGAGACAGCGTCACGCATGACGCTGCCTCCCAATCGGACATTCAAGCCCCAGTGTGCGCGTACTATATCGCCGATATAAACAGGGTGATTTTTGCATGATTTACTTTGCAATTTTTCTACGAGGTCGTCTGCAAGCGGAATTCAAATCAGCAATTATCTGGTTTTAACCATTGGTGTAAACGAATTGATGCTAAGAGTATCGCCACAAGACTCCTATGATGATAAAGAGGAGCGTAATAATAGGGCTGAGTACACCTTAGTGACGCATGAAGGGTGCGGGATAATGAATTGGCTTGACTGTAGAGCTCCTAAGTGGTGCGTTAGCAATACTTATAGTTGAACAAGAAATTAAAGTTGTACACTGAGTTTACGACCCACATGGTTCGTCTGATATGCTGAGATACACCAGCTATGTTTTTATGTAGAATGGATTCTAAATTTTCCTTCTTCTCCCTTACTAGCCATGCCTTTTGTAGCCTTCACTATAAGACTCACAGTGGTGGAGAGACGTCTTGACAAAATTATTCTAGGAATTAGGAGAATGCAGGTCCAATTTTCTTAAAGTTAAGATCAGATGAATGGTGTACTGCATTAATGTGAAGACCAAGCTTACTACCTCAAGCATCACGATTGTCTGACAACGATACATTTTCAGTTAAAGTAATTTGATCATAAATTTCCCTGTAGTTCTCGCAGCATTTCTTTGAATTTTTTCAACTTTTTTTCAAATTTTCGCAAAACACAAGACCCATCTAGGCCGCAGCATATGTTTCTCACTGTGAGGTCTGATTGCCTTGGAGACCTTTCGGGAGTTGATCTGTTCGTCAGGCTTAAAAAGGCAGTCTTTTGTACCACTGACTTTTCTTGCAGATCTTAGATTTCCATGATGCAATGGGATTATTCAAAGGACATTTTTAAATCACATCTTTCATAAAAAAGCCATTGATGCGTAGCATATGGAGGCATCAAATTCAAAAAAAAATGCATCGATGACTGTTGTCCGGACCGAATAATTAGTGACCGTAAAAAGCAGCCTCACTCGTTCTTCTACAGAGTCGATAGGAGTTTTTCAACAGCAGACAAAACAAGGATCATTTGTTTTTCTTCTTGAGTGTTATTAAAATGGGAGATGCAAATACAACAAGGACAGTGATCTGGTCAAGTTTTATGCATGGTTGCATTTAATATTCCATAAAGCGAAGATCAAGAGATGAAATACTTCGGTAATCATACAAGGAGCGGTAGTTGCACTCTTAATGCTACCTGAATAGCACCAAGAAGCATTACGACCATTGGGATTTGATCCATCTGATTGTCTGATAGCACAACCATAACCGTATGCAATTTCGCTTGTGATATAAGTAATTTTAGGCCTATCGAAAATCAGCAACCTCACAGAGAGGTTTCCCGTTCTCTCCCTTAAAAACTCATGGAGGATCTTCTTGACACGAAATTCTTGATTAACTAAAGGGTATTTTATTTGCTTACTAATTGTCGGAGAGCGGACAAACTCAAGTTTTGTGTAGAGGTATACGATACGTAATCAGAGAAGTGAAAGTTCGCATTTTGCAACGTTTTATTTACTTTATTACGCACTGGCTGCCTTCCCTTACCGTCAACCTGAGCCTCAGCGAGCTTTACTTAACGCCCTACTTTTACACTGTCTTAAGGTATTTGTTATTGAATTTTGTTTTTGTTTAAAATGTCCAGGAGCCAATGACAGTTACTTATTTTTTGGCTAGAGACCTTTTGTGCACCTTTCATTCAGTCCCATAACTCGAAGACGTGCCATCAATAATATACAATAACTATCTCTAATAATATGGAGATATTAAAAAGGAAAATACTTAAGGTCATTTTCACTGTTTTGTGGGCTATTGCGTTGACCTCGCCCCTATGATGGACCCACGTTCAACGCCCGCCATGGAACGATCTAAAGATACATGGCTTTCTGGTCATCAGACCGTGGCTTTTAGTAGAGTTTGCTCATTGAAGCAAAAATAATACTATTAGGAGGTGTTCTCGTTGGAAAAATAACAAAGGGAGGGCCAGTCCGTTGAATAGTTGCCATTCAAAAGTGTATCCTTGAAAGGTAGCAACTTCAGACGGTCTTGTGCTCGAAGCGATCGAATTTAAGCTAGAATCTTACCCTTGAAGGATGTTTTGTGTTATACTCCTGAATTTCTAATATTTAAGTACATTTTCATCAATTTTGATATATTGCCGGTGAAAAAGGGAAGGGTAGTGACCGTGTAGTGATTTTATCTGTTACCTCTTGGTTCAACATGCAAAAGTAGCTTGTAGCTGTCGACTTTTCGTCGAACTCCTACTAAATTGGTCTCGGCAACGAATTCCCAATTTGGAAAAGGAAGTGTGGTACTACGGTAACAACTGCTATCTCTACCCCTACTCAAATAATATAACCAGTGTAAAAAATTAGCAACTGATTTTATCAGCCAGTGTTACTACTCTTCTTATATGCAAAAATCCATGCTCATATCGAAAGAGATTTTTCAAGCAAGCGCCTCACAGCAGCAGCCAATCGGCTAGCAGAGTAGTCAAGCGAATCAGACATCTACAGTGGCATGTTCGAATGAGTTGCCGTCAGATTCTTTTGTTGTCTTCCTGTTTATAAGGCAAGGCAAAGTCATGCTCAGGAGAATGAAGCAGCATGTGTCACCGACTGGTTCTCCTGCTTGCTGGTCTTGCTTTGGTGGTGGGACCATCACGAACCTGCTCGCCTGCCGACACTGCTATCTCGGCTCGTCAAGCCAAGGTGCTCTTTGATGCGACCGAGCGTGCCCTAATCTTCATGCTGCGTAACCACGATACATTGAATTTAGACGGCGTCATGGGCGTAAGAGTGCTACAAGGTGGATGTTCCTTACCCTCATCTTCACTCCCATTGTAATGATTTGGTTAAATTATGGTTAGGAAGGTACTCCTCTGCTTCTTTAGTAATGACCGTACAACCTATCTCTTACATTTTACGGTTATTCACAGGATCACAAAAGTTATTTATAATGTGTACTGAATCACTTCATCAAGTATTGGCATAGCCTCAGGGTTGTGTCAAAGTGTTTTCTGAGCTTAGAATCGGTACAGTGAATGTTTTATGATCTTGACTCGGTTCGTTTTAGAGACAGTAGCGTAAACGTTGTCTTAAATCGTTAATAAAATTGTTATGTAATTTTTGTAACTAACCAGCGAAACCGTTTCAAAGGCAAAAGCACTGGATTATAAAGTACAGTGAAGGTTTTCTGTACCACAAAAATTGGAAGTAGCACTAACTATGCGCAACTGACTTGTGGGGCAGAATTGTCAGTAAACGCAAATTATGGAGACTTGTTTGGATTTTAAGGAAATATAATGATAGCATAGGAATTCCCTTTTCATGCACAATACATTTGAGCTACGGCCGCCTACCAAATGGGTCGCAACAAGGGATGGAGTCGGCACTTTTGGCTAACAAGAAGATGACTTATTGGTAGCAGTCTCTGTTCACTTTCACGTGTTGGACCTTAAAAGGAATAATGGAAGCATTTGCGTGGTTTCATAGAAGTAGAGAAAAGTCTTTTTGAAAAATAATCAACTATACTTTGTCCAATTATTGTCAATTTGAGTGCATCAGTTCGTAACCCTGGTTCAACATAAAATTTTGGCAGCGCTTTTGGCCCTAAGACCGTTGGCCTTTAAAAGTGATGCAAAACAAATAATGCCAACCTGAAGTGTATCGACACTCTAAAATAGAAGTAGTTCCTTTTTTTTCTATGTTGTGCTAACGAGATGTGAATACCACATTAAATTCGATGTTGGTAAAATCACGTCTTTTAGCGGATAAAACACACGCCAGTTCTTGAACAGGTGCTATGAGAATGACCTAAGTGGCTTTCTAAGTGGAAGAGTTAATCAAATCTAAAGGTCAACAACATTTGGTTGTGGATTAGCTTCCCCAGTCAAGTCTGTTTACAATGTTGCTGAACTAGTAAAATACTATTGCAAAGCTTAAATACCTTTTGTATGACTGTTTTTGTCATCCTTGAGTAAAGTGGGTTAAAATTCGCCCAAGCACCTGAGCTTATTTTTTCTAATCTCATATTTACCTTACTTTTCATTTTACGCCCTCCATGTTTGCAAAGCCGACAATTAACTATAATGACCCCTATTCTTTTCTATCCCCAAATAGATTCACTCTTCCAAATGTTTGAAGTTAATGCAACTAGGAGAATAATGCAGCCTTTGAATGGGGAAGAATGATCCTTATTGTTGTAGGTGTATACGGCCAACTGCTTGCCGTTTACAGCTTGGGCTTACCGAGGCAAATGGTGGAAAGAATGGAACAATTGCGAAAGTTAGCTGACCTGGTTGGAACGCTTGGTACAATAACTGCTGCCGTTAAAACTCCTTTCTACTTTTCAAGTAAGACCTTTTTTTACTGCCAAGAGCTGTGAATTGATGTCGCCATTTTTCGTACCTGTTCAATTCTTAATGCAGCAGAACCTGCAAATGTAACTGAAATTAATTCAAGCTGTGGAGCTTTACACTCTATTCGTAGGGTGTGCAACTCTGTTTGAGCGGTAGTTTCATTTCCCTCCTTAGTATAAAACAGGTGAAACATTAGGAGAGGGTCTTTTGAGAGAAAATTGGGCAAACAATGGATCGCATCTTAGAATTACCTCCGAGAGTGTCAGTCGCGTTGATTGTAGACCGAGCAACCATTTATTACATGCGGGTGACATATTCAAAGTCAGGAAAATACACAAGATTTTGACGATGGTACCAACATAAGCACATTAGTATATAAAGAGTTTTTAACATTTAACTGGGTTCCTTCCTTTGCCGGAAACTATGGTTACGCAAAATTTCATTCAGTTTGCGTGGTGTAAAAGAAGAGTGAGACCTTAATATAATTGAATAGAAGCACTTTCCTCTTCGGCACCTTTGCCCTTTTTTACCACTGGCGAAGACCTCCTTCCTCATCTTATTAACACCCACACGACGTCTAAAGGTGTGCTTGAATAGGTTTCGAGGAGGGTAGTCCATGGCCTAGTGCACTGCGTACAGTGTCGGTGTATCGACGCTGAAGAGGTGTTCAATGACTTCTCTCCTTTCTTCCACTAAGTATGGGTTCACGTTGGCCAAGCGTCATCTATTATGGCTTAGGTATATTTTGGAAACCACGATTAGAGGATCAGGCGCTTGCATGATCACCTAGAGCTGATCCAACATTCCGTGCTCATGAAATTTATCATTTCAAAGTCGTTTAGACCCAACAGGTTTTAACTCTAAGTTGTGAATGCTTTTAGAAGCAAGCTTCCTACTGAATGCTAAACTTTGGCAATTCATTCTACCAACACAGCGGTTTGAGATACTGCCTACAACCGACCTAACCTCGATACTCGCCGATGATAACATTTCTGAGGTTGCATCGGATTTCTGCCTCCTTGAGTTCATTACACATGGCTCGTGAGTCGCACTTTTAAATCAACAAATGCACTATTTTTGTACCATAAAACTCTGCTATGATGAGGTAAGGAAAGGGGTTTAAGTCGGTCTGCACGAAGTCCAAACACGAAGCATATGTATGAAGTTACGTTTCTAACATTGAGAGGATTAGCTTAGAGCATGTTTGAGAGCTTATACTGTTTATTGCCTTTAGACATCAGCAATGCGATATCTCTCGAGAATGCTTCGCAAATATGAATGCGGACAATTACACATCCTACAGTTTAACACATCAAATCCTCTATTACCTTGTCGGCATTGGGGTGAGTTGGTGGTCTCACTTTAATTCACATTAATCCTGTGGCTGAATGTGGACGCCTACCCAATTCAGACCTCCCCTTTAACTACATGCCATACATTTTAGTTCCAAATCCTTTGTACATTGGAGTCAACTGGCTTGATTATCATTAGATAACGAAACAAAAAGGGGATTCGGTGAATCATTAACAGATATGGAGCTACAATGGCGGACAAACTGAAAGGACACTATTTGTGAGCACGACTTCCAATTGGATTGCATGATGTACCACGAATGGCCAGGGAAAACCAAGTTTTAGATTTGAGTAGAATGGAAATGTAAAAATGCATGATTGAGTACAACATAAGTTATTGCATTTGTACCTCCTCGGATGCACGGGTGCATTTTCTATTTTGTTGCGACTTTAAGCCACTTGATTTCGCCTTGTGGATGACTTTCTCACAAGCGGATAGTTGAGGGAGAGAGGTCGGAAGGGAGGGACGTGCAAAACGGAGTTGAGGAAAGCCGAATGATACGGGACTCGGGCACTGTAAATCTTGCATCCCCTTTTGTGAGTGTACATAAAACCTCAATCTCACGCATTCTACAATTGCGGTTCACGGACGTTTTTCTTTCAGCCATCTACATGAGGATTTGGCCGACTGAATTACTTAGCTACTTTTTTGGGAGTATCTTGCGGTTCAAATTAAATGATTTTCAGTGAATTGCTGTGAACATTTTAAAATTATGAAGCAAACAGCACAAGTGCATTAAAGACCGTTATCTGCAGTGTCATTATTCTTATTAATTATTTCTGGAGATCACTAATCATAATCACATTTGCTTAAAGAATGTCATATGCTGATTCTATGCATCACCCAAACAGTAGAACAAAAACATTGGTTGTTATTTTTCGAGGCTCGTTGTGGCCCCCAACTGATTGATTTGGCCGAAGAAGAGCCTCGTGTGGAATCAGTTGAGAGACAAATGGCCCAGTTTTGTGCAAAAATCGACAGTGAAGCGAGAACTCTGGCTAAAAATGACTTTCCAAAGGAGGCTCGTGACCTCTTCATGGAGCAAGGTAAGACTAATAGGCAAATAGGCGCCTTTGCCCTTCCTGTCTACGATTGAGTTGTCAATGCCGACAAATTTCCTATTGAAGACACCTTTTTAATGAAACGCTCACGACTCCAACTTGCTAAAGATCTTGGCAATAGCGAATATGCTATTCCTTGATGCATTACTTTTAATGTATGCGAGTAAATGCAATCAAGTAAATCACATTTGGTGGTGAGTATACTTCTTAAGAAACAACTGAGAGTAATTTGATCGAATTCACGCATTATTCATCAGCAGTGATAACCAACCTATCCACCTCTAGCATTGGTGGCGACAATGTGGTGAGGCAAACGTACCAAATGGAGAGTGTGGTCTTTCAGTTGCATGCGAAGAATTAATAAAATTGGCCGTCTATGAAATCGTGTCTATTAATAACCTCACTACATGCATGTAGAGGTTCGCGTGGCCAAATGACTACATCGCCTAGGGAAAAGTTTTATGCTGGTAATTTGCGAACATCAGCCACTTTATTCGAAGTCCACCCTTTCACTTCAAATGCTGGAGGGGAACAGCCTTGGGGAGGAATGCAGGCAGCGGAAAAGACGACTGTTAACGTGGCATCGAAGTAAAAGTCACTACTACATCAAGATTAACACCGTCAGTCAGAGCTAACTTTAATTCCCTTCGCTTCGAACGTGTTTTTAAATAGGAAGAAAAGCATGCATTCATGTTCATTTAGATTACTTTTGCCAAAAGGACAGTTCAACAACAATCACATTAAAATAACACTCATTTGAGGCGAAGGAACGTGGGCGCCTTACCGGTGAATTTGTCATTCCATTTGCTATTTATTCCCATTGGCATTGAAGTGTAAGCAAATGCAAATGACGAGGCCTACAATGGATTTGGGCAAGTCAGGTTTCTGCATTGCTTCATGCTTTAGTTTAAAACACCATTTGGTTCGGTAATTGAAGAAGCACTTTCAAAAGTGTTTCGGTCCTATGTTTGATGCCATCCATTATTGAAATAACAAACCCTCAATTTTTATCTGCGATTCTCTCACTAAATTATCTCATTCTTGGTTGTCGAGATTACTTTCTTTGGCAAACTATGAAATTAAATTGCACACGATTTGTGTTTTTGTAGATTGTGGATAAAATCATTTACCAGACTAAAATTACGAGCTATTAAAAGTACTGACCAAAAAGAGTTGGAGCGGATACAACAACAACTGATTGATTGTTTAAATTACGCTCTATGCATTTTATCGTAAAACAAATGTGTTCTTGTTGTTTGGTCATAGTGGAGATGCTGCAGTCATGAACAGGGAGCGACGCAAGGAGGGTGGATATTACAGCGGGACGTGAAAATGTTAGTGGTTCAAGTAGATTCCGGCATCCTTACAAATGCATACTCTAAAATTATCCCACCCACTTTCAACCTAATCAGCCATTTTCAAAACCTTTATCAATCTTGTCCTTTATTCAACCGATTATTACAAAGCTGTTGCCACCACAAATGACATGATGTGCTTTAGAAAAGCATTACGTGCGGTATCGTTTTTCTTCACGCTTATAGTTTATCCAATACAAGTGGCCTACTATGCTGTTCTCCTATTAAATTTGGTCGGGAAAGGCGTGTCTATGAAAGCGGATTATGATTTGGCATCCTAAATAGATGAAATTAAATTAAATTATTGTATCTAGAGTAGTAACGCATTATTACCTCACCGATTCAAGTCGGAGTGTGTGGAGTGGCGGGTTTCACACAAATCGCACGTCCAGAGTGGTTGGATCGGATAGTAACCTGGCAGAATCGTCACTCCGGCTGCTATCACAGATTTCGTGGCGAGAATTTTGACCCAGAAAACTTCAACCCAATGCGTTACGGCAATTACCGTAAACGCTCCGAGAGTCGAATGCATGGCGGTGCGAGCGCAGAAGAGGCATGCTTTTCCCACCGCACTGCCGTCGCCCTCATCGCTCTTGCTGCCTTCGCTCGGCGTCTCACGGAACAGCTCGCCCTCCCTTCCCCTTCTCTAGCACAACTTTCAGTCCTCCTCATTCCATTTTCTTAATATCTACCTTCCTTTATGTCCATTCACTCCATCCGTCACCTCTGAAGTCATTTTATTCTACTCTTGCATTTAGTGGAATTATAATTAATTAGCCATTACAAGTAACCCCGATGGTATAAATGATACTAGTATTCTGATTAGTAGGCACTGAAATGGCAGTCCCCTAAATTGTGTGGAACATCTGAGGCAAACTAGATCGGTACCAGAAAAGTGGCAAATAGAGTACCTTAAAATACTATTTTTGTGTTTAGCCCAAAAGTCCAAGCAGGCTAATGTTGTTATATCAAACTACTTCAATCCTTGTATTTGCTCAGGGCAAGTTCAAAACTTTAAATTTGCTCTTTTCAGTGCAAAATGCGTGATCAGCAAAGTTTCCGTGCATGGAGGTTTGGAGGTGACAGCAATCGAATCTAGGTTACCCGATGCTTGGGAAAAAAAAAGGGTGACATGCCAGTCAAATAATCGTTCTCTAAAAGTTAACTCTCTGTATTGCGTGTGCTCAACACGGGTTATGAAGGTAAAGTGGATTGTCAAGGGGGATCCGTTTTGGAACTAAGAACGATTATGGAATGCAAACTTGAACAAAGCATGGCGTGTTAACTTTGAGAGTTACCAAAATCTGTAAACAGGAATCCGGAAGTAGCTTCATCCCTCTCAATTTTGTAACAAACAAGGCTTCAGTCTTACACAAATTATGGACTTGGAAGTTGTGTTTGTTAAAAACAAGCATCCTTGTCAATTTATGTTAAAGAAGATAGTCGAACTCGGGAAATTTATTTCAAATAAAGCAAGAATTGTCTGCGAGCATTTTAGTAATATTTCATCAAAATCCTTCCAAAGGGATCAATGGCAATGTTATCAGAAAACACTCCCATTGTCAATGCGGTGATCTCACCCCTTTTTGGCATCGTAACGAAGATGAAACTTTTGTCGAACTGCCGCAATTGGCTTTGACCACCCCTACACGCTGGCTACAACAAAATGGGTTTCGATTGACTACTATCAAGGGAGCCATTTCAAGTTGTTGTAGACGAGCGGCTGGTCCACCAAAAAACACTACTGATGATCACTCTAGTTGGTTAAGCACACTGAACGAATGCCAAATCGTGGTCTCGGGAAACGCTGCTTCTAATGCAAGCCGCGTCGGCTCCTTACTCTCCCCTTCAAAGCGTATTTTTATTACCGAAAGATATTTGCACCATAAATTAGCCAGCAAATACTGTTGTGAATTACTCAGCCGAAGATCTTCACTTTTGTTCAATGCCATTGATAGAGTTAAATAAATGCAAGAATGGAAGACAAAGTTCGTAGATGGAATAAAATTTTGAAAAAACCATCATGCTGTCAGTAAGACATTACCATTACCGTTTCGTTGAGGTTTAGTGCAAAATAATCTTCAGGCTAGGTATTACCCCAGGAAACTGGAAAGCGTCGTCGAAACATTGGAGAAAGGTCAAAGATTTTAAGTGAACAAATTAGCTAAATAATAAATGATTATTTTTATTAACTGATATCCTTTATTAACTCACCGCCGAAGGCATCATCGTTAAGCGAAATGAGGCTCCTTAGTCGGAAGAGGTGAAGTTAAATGCTATCAGACAACGTGTTAGACAAGTGAATTGTAGGTCTCTCAGGTGTCCAACAAGTGCCACTGGGTGATCGATATGTGGAAAGAATTGTACCTTTATGATAGTGGAAAAGGAGTTCGGTATGGAACTACCGCCCGTGAATAGGAAAATGACTCTTCGTGCGACGACTCCACTGACTGCAAATGAACTAGCGCCAGTCTCCATCATACACAGATCGTACCTGAGAGTACCCTGAGTTAAGTTTGTGGGTGATCCGCTTTCATTTTGTTGTCTCACTTAAAAACGACTTCTTCAAGTTGATTGAACTTAAATCGACTGCTAAATCTACTAAATCCTTAAAAAAAGGCTTGCATTTCAGTGGGAACTCAATCTCCAGAGTCTTCAAGACGCAACTATGGCATACTTCAAAAAGCTGACATTTCAGCTAAGTACACGTCCTCTCGGCCTAGTGGCATTTCACAACTCAGCCTCCACAACGCTGATGTTGACTAGCCCCGTCCCTAACCTTCCCTCCTTCCTCTCCCCAATAGGTTTATGACACTTGGACCATAATGAATGCACATTAAAACGCCGATTATGTTGAGAGAAGTAATACCAAAGAGAAGTGCACGCTTTTGCACACTGTTGACAGATTGAAGTATGGCTGTGACTAATCACTGAAAGCAGAATTTGGTTAGTTATTTACTTAAGTCCACATCATATTCAATATCGGAGGTACAAATTGGGCTTCCCTAGTATAAACTACTCTATTCTGGTCTTTACAAGTAGCAATCTACCGAAAAGTAACAGAGGTTCTTCGGACCTGGTTTTCGCATCAACACATGATTTATCAAACCACTGGAAGGTACAGCAATCGTCTGGAGATACTGGCCCAAGAATCCTACTTACAATTCGCGAGACATCGCATCCGCTAATTCAGCCACCTAGATTCTCACTTCACCCATAGCTATTAGCACAAAGCGATTATTCATGCTCTGGCAGGTAATGCGTAGATAAGGGGCTCATTCATTTGAAAGTCGTCACTTCCAGACATTCGTCTGTCTAAGGAATGGAATAACCATTAGCTCTTTCAAATGGTCCATTCGTTCTAATATTTGGTACTGTTTAATTATCACGTAGAGAAGATTATAATAGCGTTATCGCCGCCAAAGGGAGAATGCTACACCAAATTCCAAGCGGAAATGGGGGTGACAGTGAATCAATCGAGAATGAAATCGACGGCAAGAGAGAGATGATCGGAGGGAAATTGAGAATTAGGGAGTGTAAGACCTCCCTCGGCCTCAGGAAGGAGGGGCGAAAAGGCCGGACGAGCGTTGCGGCCATCTGCCAACACTGCAGCTTCTGGAGGTACAGGAAAGGCATGCGCTACCCGCAAGCATCTCTTCTGTTGATCTGGCGTTGCATACAGTACAGTGTCCAGATTAGCTTTGAATCCAGGAACTATGTTTGTGTAAACACCCTCTGGTAGAGGTATTGCAGCCTCCAGCACCGGACCTGGCGCCTGCCCATCTTTAACTGCTCCTGTCAGATTCTGGTAAGGCTCCGAGTCTGGATTGGTGTTCAAGTCTGCAGCCAAAACTATTGGCAACGGTTCTCTGCAAACCAAAACCCAGCATTTAGCAAGCCTTTAAGATGAAGTGTTTGCGTTAAAATGAATACATTTAGTGCAGCACATTGCCTGATTTATATCTACTAGCCACTTTAACGGGTAACAGATGTTTGCGAATTGCTAGTTACAAAATGTTTGGTGATGATAAATCTGATCTTGCATTTTTACAAATAAAGATCGCACACATGCAATTCCATAATAAGGTAAATTAATCTGCCAAAACAATACTGTTGAAATAGAAGTTAGTAAGAAAGGTACCTTTTCCTATATGGACAACTATAACGGACTAATGCCCTTCGAACACCAGATCATAAAGTATAACGATTGCCTTATTTCATCCAAATAAAAAAAAGAAGCGCTTATGAAGAAGTGCCTCAGAGTGAGTAATTTCAGACCCAAGAAACCTTTTATGGGCAAGGCTCCCCTGATGGACCGATTCTTAGTTTTGCTCACAAACCAGCTTCCTTACCTTCGTTTATTTCAAGTACCCAGCAAAAGCCAGCTGAGCAGATAGTGCTAAATTGTTGGTTATTGTTTCGTTTTGATAAACCTCGGAATTGGTCGAAAGAAATTTGCCACAAGTAGAAATAATTTCATATTGTGCAGCGCAGCAAATGAATGGTAACCAGTGATTTTAGACTCATTACTTATACGTTGGCCCATCATCATCCACCTTGAATACGGCCCAAACATCATTTACTCAAAATGTTGACAAAAGCGTCCCGTTTCCAAAAGCTTGACTCTCGGAAGCTGCCTTCGCTATTTTCTCACAGTAATTTTTATGCACGAAAAGGGCAAATGTACTCACCAATTCTAAAAAGTTCTAGGTCACTGAAAAAGGTATAGAATATGAAGAACCTCTGGCTTTTTAAAAACAATTGACGAATAAAATGTTTGTGCCTAGAATTCACGGTAAAATGAAAGTGTAAGTCCCACTTTTCGGCCAGATTCCGAGCTAGCTGTATGAGGTAACGGCGAAGAATAAGACACTGAATGCTGCGTAGTTTGAGGGCCCGAGGGTGAAAGTAGAGATGGGTACAAGCAAGAAGAAGGCGGTGTCCAGTGTGTCGGCATTCGAGGAGACACACAAGGACACCGTGAGCGCGTGCACGCGCACATAGGTAGAGCGGCACCTCGCCCGATGCCGCTAATGCGTGGTAGGTCCTTGCCAGGTCTGCATACTCGGTCTCCGCGTGTACAATTAAGGAGTCAAGTGCCACCTCCTTCACCAAACGAAATCGCTCACGCCGGAAGAAGATCGCTACTCCCTCTCCCTAAGATGTGTATATAATCATATGGAGGTTGAAAAGTAATCCAATGAGGAGCAAGATTTAACTTCAGAGCTTGTCATTTCTTGCCTTACTGACACATCCATTCAGAATACAAGTGTTCAACAAAATGGCCCAAATTTGGCAGCCATCATAGAGACATACTGTTTTATGTTGCGTATTTTCATGGGCAAACAGAATGTGATTAAGATAAATACGAGCTGTACAAAGCAGTAACTTTCTAGCTATTGCCAACATTTGTTAGTTCGAAAAAGCGGAAGAAGTTTATTTTATCTGCCACTAGAACAAATGAGTAGTTGAAATGACTTATTTACCAAGAAGGGGGAAGAATACTCACAATCCCCTCAACTTGGAATGTCATTGCAGAAGGAGCGCTGCTTTAAGCTTTCCCTTAGAGGAATGAATTGACTAGAAATCGCATCGTCAACTTTCGTAAAAAAAATGGAGCTTATTTCCCTAGCACATTAATAGGCAGCCTAAATGCAATTCCGATCTCAAGCCACAAGGAGTGAGAGCACCTAATCGAGTAAATGAATCTAATGAATGGAAGCTGAAGTGCAAGAAACATTCCCACCTTTCTCGGATGAGAGGTGATGGGCTCCGGTGATGGCAAGGACGACAGTGTGCTTGGGACGTTTATCAAAAGCTTGCTGAGGAAATATCCTTCAAAGTTGCCGGCCTGTTGAAGGAGAAAGGTCAGACGGCGCTGGAAGTGTGTAGTATCCACCTCTTGCAAGCAAAGTATGTCCGCCTTATAGGCGAGCAGTTCGCGATAGATGAGGGGGAAGCGGTAGTTCGGCTCTAGGTAGGCTGGTGGGCAATGGCGAAAGAAGTAGGTGCGAGCGATCTCCGTGCTGCTGTACAAGAAGGCTAGGAGATTGTAGCTGACTAGTCGAAACTCATTCATCCCCTTACTTCGACTTGCGACCTCCTTGAATCTGTGCACACAGACCATTGGACTGAGCTTTTAATCAAAGACAATTCCATCCGTCGCTGAGCACCTCTATAAGGCCTTCTGCTGCTTATGTCAATAGGCATTGAACGATTGGCGAACGATGAAATCCAACCTTTTGTTAGGGATCATCACAGGTACACAAATGGTCGAAATTACTGCCTTAAAGTCATGGATTTAGTAAGCGATTATTTGCCTATTAAATATGCCATTGGTGCCGTTTGAATTGTAACGTGCTTTCGTGCCTGTTTAATTTATTTCTGCCTAAATCAATACGTTTATGACAAAAAACATAAGTGTGCGCTTCTCTACTACGTGAAATGCCGATGAAATGGAACCGGAACATGTGGCAGCTGTAGTACAGCGCATGTGCGCCGACATTAAATACCAAAACAATAGCCTTATCCTCTGGCTTGTTCTGAGGCACATGCAGAGCAAGAGTTAATACACTGTAAGGAACAATGAGCTTTCCAATGCTTTGCATCACATTGCGACGTTTGGAGTCGGGATTATGAAAACTGACCTTTCGCAAATGAGGTTTTGAGGAGGAGCCTCCGTGATGGGTTCTGAGGATGTGACAAATTGGCCAAAAAATGGCAGCGGTTGGGGCGTCATTTTATTGCTGCAGAGAGCAAACGACTTGGGTTCGCCAAACGGTACACCGGGGAGGCCGCGTGCGTCAAAGGGGAGCACCCTCAAGCGGACAAACTGACCAATGTGTTCGGGTCGTGGAATGAACACAAAACCTTCATGTACCATCTCTTCCTCTTTCCCCACAGGATCAGTCGCTGACCTGGGTTTCTTCAGAACATAAAGGCTGATAATTATTGCCTTGATATGAATTTGGGATGAGAAATAAAACGGTTCTGACTGCTATGGCGGTAATAGGTTATTCGGACCTGTACCGTGTCAGGATTATCACTGACTTGGCCCAATTCAAAACTAATTCCTCTCTGACAGAAATACACGAGGTATAACTCAACCTTGTTCCCGTGAAGATTGTTTCAAAATTAATAAGTCATGCGTTTCGAGGCGCAAATCGACCAGCTGAAAGGGCTGGTCATAAAACAGAGACCCTATAATTAAGAATTTGCAAAAGATGAATGCTGGTTATTTTGTTCTGCTTGGAATATATAGTGACATAGGTTAATTTTATTCCGCCACTCGGAGTGCCGAATCGAGGATAATCAGGACGCAAATAGGTAGGAATAGTTACGCACGAGATGCTGCCACATTTCTAAGAAGGCTGCGCCCAACTGAGAACTACATTTTACCAAAAAAGCCCTTCATTTACGTTAAAAGGGTTTTAATTGCAATCATTCCGACCAGTACACTCAGCATTGTCAAACCTAAGAAATTAGTTGAAGTAAAATTTGGAAATACCTACGATTATTAACTAATTATTATGGTCACCAGATTATAAGTACCTTGAGGAGAAGCATATGCGAAGAAAGCTCAAATAAACGTTATTGTTTCGGACACAGCCAATTCAATCAGTGGTTGAACAAGGAGGAGAAGGACCAGAGCACGATACTCGATAATAGGCAAAAGCATCACCTTACACTTGTTAAGAGTACAGAAGTGGATGTGGCTGAATCAAACCCACACACCTGCGCTCAGTCACGTTTGTGAGAGAGCGATACGAGAATGGGCAAAAGAACACGTCTCAGAGCGGTAGATAAGCAAAAAATTGGTCATGTTGTGGATCCGAGTACTGCTGTCGCCACATTCCTTTCATTCAATACACCTTTGGTGACATTCGTGCACGAATCACAGGTTGCGAGGGCTCCAAGTTTACGTCAAATCGACAAGAAAGTGTAGTTCACGACTCAATCGAAAAACTCGCAAAGCACGCGCGTTCATCAACGAAAATGCCAAAGGAGAGAAACGTTTATGAGTTCGCTATTAATCCTCTAGCCAGTTGTATGCATCTTGATTTAATGAACACCAAGAACCAGAACTAAGTCTAATTATTTGAAGGCAACTTCCGCAACAGGCAAAGCATAATCGCCCACAGTTAATTTGTTCAGACTCATGTGAGCTGTGAAAAGGTATGACGTTTTCTAGAAGCACATTATTGGAGAGCGATGCTTCTTAAGCGCGTGGCGATTCTGGTAACACCTTTAAAACGCAATTATAGATAATTCTGTTGATGCAGATTGGAAGACAAGTATAGGTTGTATATTTCAACTCTCATCAAATGGAATAATTCAAACAGTTCAGCACCCTTTGCAACCACAATTTTATTTGATGTTAGGAAGTCGCATCAAGCTGATAATAGACCCTAGATAGTAGGTAGCTTCGTCCTATATCATTCCTCAGCGTGAAGTTAAAACGCAGGAATCGAGATAGGACCTGATGATTCATCCCAAAATTAAAGACCGATTCGATGACCCCATTTACGCACGAAAGCCTACGCACACAGGCACACGACATGTGGACTAACGAGATGTGTTTGTGCGAATCACGGGGCCAAAAGCAATCCCCACGACCACACGAACAAAGTACACACCAGAGCCACTAGCACACCATAGATGAAACCAGATTATTTGGTTCAAACCATGGAATCCCAGGCTGCTTGGGAGTTTACCTTGCGGCAATAATTTATTCAATGGGCATTTATTAAAGTCGCAAAATATTTAGGCATGGCACCAAATGAAAGCAGTGATATCACCAAAGGTTAGGGAAATGGACTATTTCGTAGCGTAGGGATGCGACTATCCCACTGAATTAGGCCTAATTTGAAAGTGGGTCACCTGAAGAACGAGGACAGATCGCCACGCCACAACCTAATTGTCTACATTTAAGGTCGGCATCCGTACAAGTACAGACACAGAAGAATCAGCGCAGACTTTGCTATAATTAAGCGAAAGAAGCATTTTTAGAGCTAATTTGTTCCATTTTGACGTGCGCTTTTAAAATCCACCTTTAAAGTGGGCGATGAAAATCACTGAGAAGCAAGAGTATGATGACATGGAATCCAAACGCGTTTTGGCAATTCTGATACTCGAAGAAGAGCAATGTCCACATAATAAGTGAAATTCGTTAGTGTATTTGAGCAGTCACGGACCAGAGTATTGTGTGCCATGAAGGTGGAAGACTGTCTTAAATCAAAGGCGCACTTGCTTGAGTGATGGAAGTAAATGCAAAGCGATGTGACCACAGTCAGTAATCCACCAAGATTATGCGAACGCAGGACACAGTCTGAGAGTGTTGCATCAGTCAAACAGTAGGAGCCTGCCAGATACAGCAACTTCCTTGCAAGGAGCATTGCTTTCACTTGAGAGACAACGTATGGGCAGAAAATTTTTTCACAGAAAATCATGTTCGTAGTGGAAGTTGGTGAATATTTTACACTGAATCAGGTAGCATCAGAGGACCGTGGCTAGCAAAAAATATATTGCAAATATCAATTTACTAAATACGTGAACACAAGTACTGCGGTTATTTCGAAGAGCTAAATCATCCTCTCTGGTGCAAATAACTGCAGACGGCAATACAAAAGGCACTTTAGATTGGTTCTGCAGAGATGCACAGCGTATATAGAAGAAGAGTGATAGTAATTAATTTCTGCGCGTCATTAACCGCAGCAAACAATAAATTCAAAAAAAAAAAGATAAAAAGTGAACAACACAAAAAGGATGTCCATCTGTGCTGAATAAATGTGACAAACACTTAAGGTTAGATTAAGAGCCATCTCATATCCATGAGTGAAATTATTCGAGCCTCTTACAAGTCAAGAAAACGCATGAAGTTCTTACCCGGATTTTAAAAAATGCAAATAACTGTTTGTTCATAAATGTACTACTAATAAGTAGCACCAGTTAACCAAATTGGACAACCTCATGCACCTTATGTCCTTAAAACTACACCACTATTACCCAATTACTAGTTGGCGTAAGAGTGATTGAGTCTAAAAGAGGAACTCACCGCAGAGACAAACCACTCGAATCTCGACTTTCCTAAATCTAAGTTTTCCCCTGCTATTGCAGGACAGGCAGGGCACCCCACAAACAGAAGCAAATCCAACTTCATAGTTTCCACACTGGCAGGATTGACCCGGACGTCGAACGCGACAACTTTCAGAGTGTCCGCCTCAATAAACAACTGCAGTTGCATAGGTTGAGGGGTGGAGAAGATAGCGCCAAGTGTATCAGATGCCTTCCATCGATCATCATCCAATCTGACATCGATTACACGTAGACATACACTGGGATTGCCTGCTTTGACATTTTTATGAGGTGGATCGAAGTATTTGTTCATGTTCTCCATGAGACGCGATGCAAAAATGGAGAATTCCTCGGTGGCAGAGCGATTCAGAGAGAATGTGCGACCTGGTTTGGTGCCCAGACCAAGGACAAGTTTGGGGAAGAAAGGCAATTGGAACTCAAAGCGATTAATACCATCACGCGGTGTCAAGACGAAGAGGCACGATGGATGATCCAATTTAACGTAATTGTGACTCATTTTCCTAATCAAAATGAGTCTTAGTCGCGGAGGGACGCAAAAACAAATTGTCTGAAGATATAAAAGGACAAATTGACTTCATCAGATGTACTTCGAACATGAAGACTGTGTGCGTGATTCCACATAACTGCAAAATGCTTCATTGTTATTAAATCTTGCAGTGGATTGATCCGTGAAAGTAAATTGGATGATTGCAAAGTACTTAAGGCTTCTATTTGAGCTGCCTAATAGAGTGCGCGCACAAATTTCAGAACACGACATTAAAATTAAGGAGATCCAAGACTTCAGGAGATGCAAGAAAGCTCTCGTCTATTACTCCAAGAAAGTCTAGCCAGTTAGGATAGCAGCCAAATTTAGACAATTTTTAAGAAAAAAACGACACAGGCAAAAGCATTTGGAAAACGAGGACGGAGATGTTAGCACTAATTCCATTAGCAGAAAGTGAGACGCAAATTCACTCGACGTGTAAATAAGAAAGTCTTTGGATGAGTGCAGAGAAAGAAAGCAACCCTGTGTAGAGTGCCTTTTGTCAGTACTCATGGGCTCCAACCGCTTCTTTATTGGAGCCATACTGAGGCACAAGCTGATGCAAATGTGGTGTAATGAATTGCAAGAGCAGATTAAAGATGAGTAAATGACCATTATCTCGTAAAGAAACTTGGCAGCTTAACTTCTGGACGAACAAACACGCACGTGCATGTCGCGGAGCCTCTGTAATTTGGTAATGGTCAGACACAAAATAATAAAATGCCATCGATGTGCCATAAAACACAAGCCGTTCCTGATGACTCACCTCAGGAGCGTGACCTCAGAAGCGAACCTAAGGCTAGAACACTTCTCAATCGCTAATATGCATATTCGAAGAAGGGATGAACACTATGGAAGTTGTAAATCACTTTAAGTGTCGAAGGGATAGTAAATCAATTCAAGTGCAGATAAAACATTTGTTAGGCATCAATGCTCCAAAAAAGAGGTTCATAAATTTACTTGGACACGATACAGTACCTAAGTGCATCATCAACAGCTTTATGAATTTGAGATATCCTTCAATCATCAGCACCAAATTACTGAGTTCAGCGGTTATACTCTGTCCAAGTCCTGAAAAGATAGATGATTCAGTGGTGTTAGTTTAAGAGCGAATTCTTCATTCGAGGTAGAGCAAAGACGTCAGCAATACTTTAAAAACGAAAAAGATGCATTCACCACATTAGCAATGGTCAGGATAGATGAGAATCATACAACCATTCTGGAGAGGTAGTAAATCATCAAAAGGGGAAGCGACGATTACGAGACACCCGCTAATTGTTTGCCTCCTTTTCCTTCCCACCCAAATCACATCGGATTATCCCTCGTCGCCCATTCGTTTCGTCCAGCTGCTTGCTAAATCCACAGGCGTATACAGATTCTTAGTGTAGCGGACTTAGCTGCGATTGTAATTGCAAAAAAAGTATGCTACTTATGAACGTGGATTCCAAAACTTTCGGAAAATGGCACTCAAGATAAAATTTGTGAATACAAAGAAGAAAATGCAGTTCCACAATATTTCACGCCCTAGAACCATTAAGATGCCGGACGGCGAGGTGGATAAAACGGGCAGCCAGAGCCACAGTAAAATTGCCCTCTCATTCAATATCAAGCTGCTTATTGGAAGTCCGGGATGAGACTTCCGAAACAAAGGAAACACAGTAATAACGGGCATTCCCAAAAATGTAAGAGAGCACTAGCAACTAACTTGAAGGGCATCAAAGCCACAGAAATGCAATAGGCTAGCAGAGCACATTTAATACATGGTTTGCAATAATGTCACAGTAAGCCAGTCGCTAAAGTGAGCACAAAAAACGGTGAATTACACTAACTGTTAATCATTCAAGCCAAAAGAGGTTCCAAGACCTGGATGCAAGGAAAACTATGTTGAAAAGAAATAAACACATCATATTATAGGAATATACATATATGTACGAGGGAGAGAGTTGAAGATAACATTAGACGATTGTGGACAAACAGAAACAGCGATTCCTATACTTCATTGAGATCAAAAACAACATAAAGGCTTTATAAGGGTCGCTGAACCGTAGGGAGTAGGAGAGGAGTGTGAGAAACGTGGAAGAGGCGAAGTGCTAGTGAGGTGACTGTTTTGACGAAACGATGGGGGCAGCCTGGGTTGGCGGCGGTGGGCACTCTTGATGGGGCTGTGTTGACACGATGACCACACGACGTGGATGACCCAAAACTTGAGTCGGCGACGCTATATTGGACGTCGGAGTGACAGAAATGGGAACAGTAGAAGTGGCGGAAGAACTGACCACTTCCACATTGCTGCCTACCACCACGTGATGGTGGTGCTGTTGTTGATCCAGTGGTGGCCGGGACGTCCGCGCCTTCAAAACGGCCGTATCAAGTGCCGAGAACGTTGTTGACGCCGCTGACGTTCCTGAAGAAGACGACGACGTAGAGACCACGACAATAGGTCTCCCGCCGCTAGAAGTAGAAAGGGAGTTTGAAAGACGTATACGCTGTGGAACGACGCCTCGCGACGCAGAGGAAACAGTATTTGAAGAATCCAAGGTGATGAGGCGCGTCATCGGCGGTGTACTTGTCGTCACAACGGTGGTCAAGGCCACTGGTGGTTTGGCGGCGATGGTGTCAGAGGATACCACCGACTGTTGCTGTAGTTGCAATGCTGCATAGCTTAGTTGGGCCAGCCCCGAGGATGGAATCCCCGTAGAAGGCTGCAGGTCAAAAAAGTAGTGGAGGGTTATGCAAAAATAGCTAAATCATCTTTCCAATCAAAATAAAACCATGTTATTCGGGATGAGTACGTTACTTAAAAAACATATATCATCTCCTGACAACCATAAGTGAACATCAATGTTTCTACTTTCCCAAAGTGAGTTTGGTGGACGAATTCAATTAAACACATAAAGTGGGACGTAATCATTGTAAGTAACCTTCATCCCTTTGAGATGGCAAGTACAAAGTGCATAATCAAAAAAATAAAGCAACCTTCAAGCATCAAATATGCCACACATCCTAAGAAAAATAGGCATGCGACAGTATTCAGAGATACTTTCGTTAAGTCAAAATACGATAATTGAAGCGGGTTGCGTAATTAGTAAATGAGTTAGTCAAAATATAATTAAACCATGAAAACAAGTTGAGACCGCACGACATTCCGGACCCAAATGGCACCAAAAATCAAAAGTAGACAAACAAAAAAGAACAGTGACAAAATCGTAGGACTTGGATAAAAGACAAATCTACCGGATCATCTGGAGATGACGCATTACTGCTTGTAGAAGGTTGATGTTGTGAAATTACACGTAGAGGAAACGAAAAACCTGTCGAGCTGTTGCAGCTGCTGCCAGTACTACCACAATTGAGAGCGTGAGCTGCAGTAGTGGGGGTGGAATTGCCCGTAGAAGACGCAGTAGGAGACGATGAAGTAACGGGCAAAGTGGACGGAGGCGGTGGAGCATTGAATGACCCTGAAACGCTTGCCTGATTGAGAGATGCTCCAGACTGTGCAACGGCTGCTGCCTGGGCCAGTGCGTACTCATCGTTCTCCAATCGTTGATAATTTCTATAAAGATCTTGAACCTTCCAAGGATAAAAAGCCAATTTGGCATTGTAAGTTCTATGCAAAAGTACTTTTCAAGACAATTTGAATAAAAAATCGTATCAACAGCAAGCGACATACCTGACGTTCAAGAATCTCATTCTGCCTCGTTAACTCATCCACGCAACACGAGTGTTCACGATTCGACTTTGTTAGTGTTTCAATATACTCGGCAGCACGCTGAAGCGTTACAGCCCTCGATGCCTTAGAGCCACGCAAACTTGGAATGGCTTCACGCAGATCGCAGTAGCTACCCTTAATGCTTGCGCGTCTCTTCCGCTCCAAATGGTTGTGATGATCGCGGCTACAAGAGAACGCATTATTTTATGAATAAAATCAAGAATCAGCAAAGTTGTTGAGAGTTAAATGATACACCGAATAAAACAGACCGATTATCGTCAGAGTGGTCAGGCATGACTCTGTCACTAGCATTTCGGTATCGGCGAAAGTCTGTTCTGTGACGGCCATTTCCACCGACACTGACTTTTCCTCCATGATGATACGAGGATCGAGGTGCAAAGCCATCAGCACGTCTATCTCCGCCACTACTTGGACCTTCGCCACTAACTGTAGCGCCGCCGCCATCTATATCACCATCATAGTCGCTCAAACAGTCGTATCCGTCATCATCATCCATATCATCGTCATCTCCCGCATAATCACCTTCATCGTAGGATTTTGATGCGGAAGCGTAGTGCGACATTTTGGCTTAAGAAAAATTGGAATCAAAAACACACTGACATATGATCTGAAAAAGGAGATGAACAACAATGAACAGCAAATTAACGCAACCATGAACAAGCGTACGGATAAAGGACTTCGAATCTCGTGCTAAGCAGAGATAATATGAGGCAAAAATCTTGGATGAATGAAGGTTCGCTTTATAAAGGAGCCTTGGCTGAACTATTCATATTTAATTTTTATTAAAGGAATAGGCATTTGCACATACCGAGAAAGTGAAGATAGGAGGGGTGTGTGACAAGTATTCAGAGGCAAGACAAAGTCGGAACAGTTTTGATAGCGATTAGTAATGACTACACTGAAAGATGTGCCGGGAAACATACAGAGTCACCTACGAACGGCAAAACATACGTGTCCAGGGCAAAAGTACACACAGCGTTTAAGCCGCGTGACTACAACCGCTAATATTCCATTGGCTCAAATAAGACCACACGCCATATAAGCTTAAAAGAAGCTGCTTTTCCGAACTACAAGACTAAATAGTAGTACCTAAGCTATAAGTTCGGAGTCTTTGTTTATGTAAAATCGCATTAATCCATTTTTAGCAAAAATAACCTTTGGTGTTTCCGTGACTCAACAAAACTCGACAATGTGCACCTCTGCTGCAGGTTTTAAAATAATTTCGCTGACTCGCATACCACTTTAGCATGATTTGGTGCTGCTAAAAACATATTTTTTGCACCATTATGCTAATATGACAAAAGCTATGAGTTGTGAAAGTTTCGACTTCGATTTTGCCAAGGAGGATTTTCAATTCGATGAAGCGACCAAAGATTTGTGGGTTACCGAATTATAAGTGTTTGCCATTAGGCCTTTGAAGAGAGTTAGTTTGTAATACTTTGTTTGTGTGACCACATGAGGTTTGGCGGTCACTTTATGATTTGTCGGCCGCTTGTGCACGAGAGTTGGCCTTTGGGCCGTTCTCAGGTCCGTTTAACCTGTTGTTTTCAGAATGCATGTATCCAGCTGCACTTACTGACTTCTTATTACCGGCTAGGAAGTTTCGGTGCTTTACATAGCTGACGAAGTTTTATTAGGTATAACTTACGGACAGAAAGGGGGTCGGTCAGGGTGGACGAGACGCGAAGCAAATGTCACCGTTCCGCTTACCCTTCAGACTCCTCACGAATTGGACTCGTGTTCGAAGTCATTTCGTGACTTAAACGCACTGGTATATAGTACAACAGGCTCCGGTTATTTGACGTAGATGAACGAGGCGATCCGAGCATGTAAGCTCGACATTGCTGCAAATTTAGTATTCAGTGCTTTCTTTATGGGCGAGAGAAAATATAATAACCAAATGAGTATGCGTACTTAGTAGAAGGGAAATGTTGGTACTCTTGGCAGAGTTCAGAGACCAGCAAACCCTACCAAGAATGAATGGCTACCTCAGTTGCCTTGATCGCTATTGGCATTTAAACGAAATACGATAAGATTCCAGTCGCTGTAGTGCATATTAATTTGCTTGAGATGTGACTTGTAGGTGGTAGGCGGGAGTTTTTGTTTCGAGACTGTGCGTAGGGAGATCGACGTGTACTTAGAGTAGAGATTAGCTCTCCTTACACCCCTCTGCACGCTATTCCCTAAATTGTGCATTCTTGGCTGTTAAGGGGCTGGTCAAGTAGGAGTACGACGAGTGGAGCTGAGGCCAAGTTTGCCGTAGCAAAGCTTCATGCGGCGCCACACCTCAAATTGAACTCTGGATCGCCATTATGCCGCATTATTGTGCTTATAACCTCCTAGCTATGCCACATCTCTGTAACCCGTGTTTCATCCCTTACTCTGGCCTGCTGCGACATGATGAACGGCGGGTTTATGAGATCGAGCTAGGCTTTGTACCGATGTCACGAGTTAATGGCACAATGTTTCCCTTTACTGCAAAATTTCATGCAACTATTGGTGATGCAAAATTTGGTCATATTAATCTTTTACACTACTGGCGGAGTTAGCAATGTAATGACCATCTGATCCTAACGTTCGAAGCAAGTCGCATCTTTCGTTAGCCGCACCGGCTTAATTCAAGCAAAGCGCGCATGTCTCAGCCCCCATTTGCGTTCTTCAAAATCCTCGCACAAAATTTGAAGCGTGCAAATGCAGAACTAGAACAGCTGCGCTTAAACGGTTCCTTTCTCGGTTACATCGTTTGTCATAAAGTGAAGTGATCCCTTTAAAATCCGCACAATTCACTGGGCAGTGCTACTTTACAGCAACAGAAAATCTAAGTTAGTCAAGGCAATTTTGCTTAATTGACACCTAAAGTAAAGCTTCCGCAACCTTGTTCGTAACCTCGCAACAACACTGACTCGAAGTGGATGCATTGAAAACAGCAGTCTTGCAGAAACTCGACTGCCTATTTACCACGCCTGCCCACCAAAATAATTGATCGAGACGTACGCTGCATCCAAGTATGACTACAACCTCGGACCAACAACGCTCGCCAGAAAAAGAACATCTGCCGAAGAGCTTTCGCCGGTGGCACAAAAACCTGACAAATTCTTAACAGAGCCCGATTCTTGCTAATTTCCTTCAAAACGGTGATTCTAGACCTTTTTAGATACTTCACTGGACCCCTGAGATCAAAAACTGATGGAATTGGAGTGGTCTTGAAAGATATTCTGTGCGATTTACGGTCCCTTCGAACTCCATTCGCAAATCAATATTCAACTGCGGCGCTGGTAATGAATGTCCACACTCCGACATAAGTCGAAGTACTCAATTGCTTTACTCTAAAGATCAGCAATTTTTCTGTTGTCAAGACTTGACAAAAAATCTACTAATTCTTTCAACTCCAGTAGATCAGATAGCTTCGAGAGTAGCAGTGGCAGTAAGACTAGAAGCCTTTTAGCTCGTAACAACAACTATCAGGAAACTGCCCTCTGTATCCGCCAATATGATCGTAGTGAGAGATTAACTTCCTCAGCAGGGCGCGAGTAAGAGAAACGCTCCTAACGAATGTGACAACACCAAAGCTAAGAACAGTATTTTACACAATCCTCCTGTTCAAAAAATAAGTTGCAATAAAACTGGTTACTTCAAGCCCAAACCCCTAATGCTCGTAAATTTCTGATGAACGTTAGTTTTACGCGATTGGTCCTTGTCGTAAATGTCCAAGAGTGGACTATGCATACCTTGTCCTATTAATTAAATGTAACCAGTTCACAGTAGTGAAGAATTGCATTACCTTGGTAGTGTAGGCGTCTCCCGCGGCACAACTTCCTTCCATATATCTTGCTTCTGTTTAAAATAGAGCAGTGAAAGCCAGTATGGCAATGGAGATAAAATCACAGGCCCAGAATACCTCACATGTATGGTGCAAAATGCCACTGAAAATAGGCACTATATTGCGTTGTGCAACCAGACAATTTAAAAAAACTGGTTGAGGTAAGAAACGAGGCAATCCTAGAAGAAATGGGTCAGCACACACATGGAAAGAGAACTACTAAGGGGCTTTAATCTCGCGGGTAAGATATTGGAACAATCTTTTGGCATATCACCTCCGCTAGCTGCTTGCTTGAAGCTGCCACGCAGTGACGAGCCATCAAATCCACTGGACCACCTAAAAAAGGTGCCGTATCGTGAGCATTTCGTATGCTGTCAAAATAGATGTTTAAAACGATTTCAGCATTGTGCGTTTTTTGGCAAGATGTTCATTTTTTGATAGCTTAGGAGCGCATAAATGGCACATTGGGTTCAATTTACCACTACACCTCACCTGAAATTGGAACCAAATAAATGGGGTTTTCTTGGTTGAATAATCGTCCAAGCATTTATGCAATTTACATAAGATAACGGATAGAGCTATGGAACATTCAACAAATTAAGTGACCTGGAGTTGGCGATTTTATAAGATGCAGATATGAATGTGCGGTCATGACAATTTGAAGTTGCATGATATAACGATGCACTGAGAGTTCCCAAAACAACTCAGGTATTTACGGCTTTGAGTTGGATCGGAATGGTAGTTTGAAGTGTCCTAATAAAAGTCGAATGGGTGAGACGCCAGCAGGACAGTAATGATATTAGTGAGAGCGGAGTTAGACACAGTTGACTGTGTCCAAGATCAGCGGCGTGATTCAAAGAAAAAACTTACCAAGATGAATTCAATGATTGCGATCTTATCCACTCAACAATCTGCCTTATTTACTTAAATACAAGTACACAGCGACAGAATTAATGGTTGGCTATGTAAATTGCATAAGTATGAGGTGAAATGAGGTGTGAGTGGGGTAGCAAGTGTGGTCGCCATGCTTACCATCGACGTTACAGCAATAGCCGCCCGCCTCAGTGACGATGAGGCTGGCGGCAGCATAGTCCCAGCAATGGATGCCAAATTCGAAGAAGACATCACCCTGACCTGCAGCCACTTGACACATGTGCAACGCCGCCGAACCCATTGTACGCACCCTGTGAGTTAAATAAGTAGGATCAGTTGATGGACTGCGCACCATGTTCCATTCAGGAGTAGCGCTGAGGCAGTACAACAGTAAATTGAATGTTCATGTGATAAATAAAAATCCTCAAGGAGAGAACCAAAAAGAGGGCATAGAAACAATGTCAGAATGACTAAAATTTGTCGTCCAAAGGTATTTTTTCCTCGTTGATTTTTGGTGAACCCTTTCTACTCGAAGATGCAGAGTAAAGCCAACTGAAACTTCCCAAACATCGGCTAGACTTATAGGTGTGAATCCCGTAAATCATAAGGCAAAAAAATGACTAATTCTCACAGACCTCGTAAATTAGTTTATTGTGGCGTGTTTATAATCGGACAAAGAATATCAAGAGTGGTCCATGGGGCAGTCTTAACCACCTGATGAGTGGTATGAATAAACTGTATCAAATGAGGTGGTGAGTTGAAACAGCCAGAACTCTAATATGAAGTGACAGGAGCAAGATGTCTACACTCCTAATACCATAATATGACCCACTGAACGCATCACCGAAATTGGACCTAAGACAGTTGATTAAAAGTTCTAATAGCAATTATGAACTCAGTGCTGCATGTATAACATACCAGTGCTACAAGCTGCCATCAAAAGGGCACATGATTGTGGTAGATGTAGGTCATACACTTTAAAACCCATTTGCGCAAGTCATGGGTTACAGGGCAGACTGCTATCGGTCAACATTGCAGTTGAGATAAATGCGGCGATAAGGCAGCAAAGGGAAACATAAGTACCAGAAGATAATGTCGACATAGCAAGTGCAATGTTAAGGGAAGAAAGAACATAGATTGAAAAAAAAAGCATTTTGTATATCGATGGAATCGATCAGATTATCTAAGGCGACAATTAATCAGTGCTTCATAAGCAATGATGATTACTCATGATGGCGAAGCGGCTCACAATAATACCGAGTGTCCTGTCGATATCAGCTACGGTACATTAACTATGTATGTTCGTAATCTGAATAAAGCTGTCAAATGGTGACCATTTCATTTCACAAGGCAAATATAACTTCCTCACGAAACACAAAATGCAACCCTTTTTGAGATGCAAATACAGTCCAATTAGAATTGCAAGAAATACAGTTATAAGGCCACAAAAGGCGTCCAAATGATGTACCACCTAGACGTAAACAATGAACCAAACTCTGACGGAGTTAATTATCTGTTTACGCAGCTAAGCGTGCGTAACGCGTGTTAAACAGTTGAAATTGACGGGTAGTACACCCGTCTCACTACACAAAACCTAAATGCATAGAATGATACTAGACAATGATAAAAGGCCAGTCTTAAGCTAATATAAGGAAATTGCCAAAGGGAGAGGTCTGTGAACAGTCAAGAGATACTGCACAAATATAACACTTGATTGTAGGTAAACAGGGTTGTGGCCCACAAAAAAGTAGAATAACGGTTATGAAGAATATCTCCATTAAGATCCTAACAGAGATCTAACAAATGTTCGCAAATTGAAAGCCATGGAGGACAAAAATGTTGCGCATGCACTAACTGAAAACAGCTCAAAAGTGAGAATCCATTAACACGAACCCGCGAGCTTCAGATATAAGGCGACGAATATTTGCAGCCTTGGTATCTAAGTTTGAGGCATTCCTATCACCTCCCCAATCGGTGAGTATGAGAGCACTGTGCAACTCTGATGTGAGAATACATAGAGAAAAAGGATTGGAAGTTACCGGTACATTGAGAAACACATAATTCTCGACCATTCATAAATGCACCTTTGCCTCGTTCTGCATAAAACATTTGGTCGCATATTGGGTTATAGACAACCGCGAACTGGGCCTAAGAAGACAAATAAGAGCAGGAAGTGAACTTGCCTGCTTTTCCTTATAGAATCCAATGCATACGGCACAAAAAGGGAACCTGAGACCGAATGAGGAAAACGAGAGACTCACTTGCTAACGAAATTGGAAGTCCCGTCAATCGGATCAACAATCCAAGTCGGGTCTGAGGTCAAAATGGACCGGCCCGAGGTGCTTTCTTCTGCTATAATTCTAGGAAAACTCAACAATATTCAAGTTTTACTTATGATCGGGATACGTTTCGAGAATTCGAGACTTCACCAAGTCCTCAACTTGTTTGTCAGTATCCGTAACGAGGTCCGCGAAGGAGACCTTTTCGTGATAATGTGGTGGCTGGTCAAAGGCACTAACAATTAGCTTTTTCAAGTAAAAAAAGCGCTGGGATTACAGATCCAGCCTCCTTAGCAATGTCTTTAGCGAAATCTAACATGATTCCACGCCAGCCCAAAACGCCAAGCTATGAAATGAAGCGTAGCATTCTAAAGTGCCAGAAAATTAACGACCAATGAAAAGAGGAGCTAGACTGAACCAAGGTTACAATTATTATTTCAAATTTGAAAAATAGTGATACTATCAATTCGAAGGGCACTACAAATAAGTCCACTTCAGTTATATAACTTTCTAAGTAGCGTTACTGGCTTTTGGATAACAAGTAATTAGTGATTAAAATTTGCGTTCTGCAAAAAGTGATACTATTTTAGCATTAATATGAGTATTTTAGAATCGGTGTACTGGGTTGTTCTGTAGAGACCTCAAAATCAAAATGACTCTTCCTTCCAAATCTTACAACCAAATTATAACAGGTCAAAACGTATGGTTTCTCACTTTCCATTGCATTTGTATTCCCATAACTTCCCCACAGCAGCCCTCGAGGCTTCCCATTGTGAAGAACGCGACCTTAAGGTAGGCCTAATGCACGTATTTCTGGAGGATGAGAAGGGTGTGTGTAATAAAGACTTATGTGTTTAAGTTTGCCTTTATAGGGGAAAGGTTGATAAAGTAGTGGTAACACGAACCCATTTTGTGAGGAGCGTGAAGAAGCTTCTCAGGGTGACATCAGCATTCGCCTCAATGCCTTGGGTAGCTTTCCCAGAAATCCTCTCCGGAAGTTCGAGGTTCAGGAGCTTAAATGTAGGCAGGCGGATCATAGAGGTTAACCTTTGCCTTTTCGAGTTTCTGCACATTCAGAAAAAGCTGGACGATTGTCAAAGTCTCCACCTGTAATGCTTTGTGTGTATGATAATACCTGACGTTTGGCGGTCAATTTAGTGCTCACGCCAAGTTGATTTGTCCTCTTCGGAATGCATGTTGCCAACTTCGCTTACTACCTTCTTCCAATTGATGGACAAATTCTCGGGATTTCTCAAGAAAATTTTGTCCTTTAGGTTTTCATTGAACATGCAGAGGAGTCACAAGCTAAGACGAGACAATCTATGCGTGGGCGAATGTTCATAGCTGTCTCTTGTCACTGACATCCTGGACACATTAGCAGCCCCTGATCTTTCTCGTCACCGACAATGTAACATACGCCTAAGCATTATGACGTCTTCTTTGTACAGGGAAGTAAAATTAAATCCGCAAATGCGAAGTAGACTACTTGCTTAAATTGAGCTTTGTGTAAGGAGGAAACAAATTAAATTCGATCGAGTAATCCTGTTTCCCAGTGAACTAGCTCAGATGCCCAAGGTGTTCTTTTATCCTTTCTGATTGCTTCTATCTCGCAATGCTTGACAAATCAGCATCAAAATATCCTTGTAGCGTTTCGAGACCTCCTACTTGGTAAATAGGCACTAAATTTGGCTAAATGCGCGTTAACATAGATGGTAAGAGGGACTTTGGCTTTGACATAGCCTGAAGACAATATTTCGCTTGCAAGAGCAAGATGAATGCTCATTGTCGCTGTCAGACATAAGGTGGTCGCATAAACAAAGTATTACAACCCTTTTATAAGGAAACTGCATAAAACTTTTCTACAACAAAAAATTGTAAGTACTAGATTCTCTTTAATAACCGTTAGCGAAAATTACAACGTAACTACTTTTTAAGGTTACTTTTCCGAGCTACTTAAACTGTACTCTTGCCATTTATCGATGCCTCATGTTTCTCTGCCTAACCCTCTTTGCGCGCTCGCGCGTTAGTTGTATCTTCTTTTCGGCTGCCCTTTCTCGTGCGTGGGTTTGGTAGCTGCTGCATGGTTCGTAGGATGCTTTAAGTGCCTGCCGCTTGTGCAGTTATTTGTCTGTCGAACGTAGTCTGCGTTTTGTCTTCAGGTAGTCGTTGTCCATACTTTCGAAACGCTTTCTGCGGTTTTGTCACCAAATCGCTCTATTGGCGTCGCTATAGCTGTGTACGAATGTAATCTTTTAGGTGCTAGTCATTTGTAACTGCACGTTGTTCATGTATTTAATCTCATTGCCTTCCTTATTTTAGTGAATCAATGTATTTGTGATCAAAAGGCTTCTTTTCTTCATTTTCTTTGGACTGTCAAATTTTAATCATGGCAATTCTTGGCTACCAACTGGTCTCCACTTTGATTGGCATCAGTTTACTTACTAAGCTCAGTGCTCATTTTTCGTTTACTCGAGTATTTGTGTATGGCGGCATATATCGCAGTCTTTTGCCAACTAATAAGGAAATTTTGGAAAACGCAGGACTCACGAAGATTAGGTCAAAAGGAAGACGAAACAATGGCGCTTGTGTGGGTGGTAATTGCGATGGTCGTAGTGACCCTATTACCTTCCATTTCCCTCGTTCAACTCCTTTCAAACTTCGGAGGGCTGAGGTTCAATGTCACGAAATCTCTATTCTGCCATTCTATACAGATCTTGTGTGGCTTGTTGATTTCTCTCTATGTGCGTTGTTCGTCCTTTTCATTAACGATTTTGCCTCCTTTTTCCGATACATTCTGCCTCCTACTTCATCAGCCAATAAGACCACCTCATTTTTTTTATCTGTTCATGGATTTTTCACCCCTAGTACCGTCAATTTGAACCTTGTATGGAGTCTTTTTATTGTCTGGTTTGCGATGGGTTCCCTTTACTCCGTTCTTTGTGTCTATCTTGGTCGTGGTGAGAACAGGGCAAAGGTGAATGAAAGAAATGTCAGTTCTTCTGAGTGGCCTCTTCTTATGGTTACTGGATTCTCCTCATTTATTGCTGCAATGTTGTGTCTTTCTCTTGACGCTAGCTTTCTGGACTTACGCCTATTGCCAGCCTACGGCAATTTGACCTTTTCATTTTCACCAAAAACCTCAAATGTCTCGGCAATTAGTTGGGGCATGTTTCAGGCCTGTCTCGCATCTTACGCCGCTGTAGTTGGAATATTGTTCGTTTTTCCCAGCCTCCAATATGGACGCATTTATGTTCAAACACTGCGGTGAGTTTGCCTTCATCTGTATCACTAAATGCCTCATTTTGTAAGTTTGGTTTATTTTCGCTTATTAAAGGGACCCCAATTCTTCGTGGTTGATACGCGTTCTCTTTAATCTCAATCTCATCGCACCCCAGTTGACTCTTCTCCTTTGGGTTGTGCCGCTGACAGCTCGATTGCCCGCCCTGCTGCTACAGCACGCAGGAACTGCTCTGGGTGGAGCCCAAATGAGTACTACTTTGCTTTCCGTTATTGTACCCTGTGCTCGCGCTTTCTCCTCCGAACGGATCTGCAGCTTGCGTCTCCTCTTCACTCTCTTCACCGTTATTCTCCGTATCGCAATGACAAAGAGACACATGCAGGTAGAAAAGCCGATGCAATTTAGTGACCTCAATCGAAACTTTTGAATACTATTCTTGTGTACATCGGATTAATCACTAGGCTTTCCTAGACACTGCGCAAACGCATCTTGATCGTCTAAATCGCGAGCCAGGTCGCATTACTAACCGCGAAGTGCAGCGCATCGTGGCCAGCGTCTTCCATTGCTTCAATTTCGCCGCTCTCCAATACCTCGCGCCCTCCATACTTCTTGCTGGTCTTGCTTTTTCCTACAAGGCCTCTACTGGTACGGGGTGGCTTCCCCTGGCCCCACAGATCACTGTGGCTCCCTCATCGCCTACTTCATTGATGTCGGCATTAGAGGCTTTCGCAGGGCAGGACTGGGATTTGGTCTTTACGGCACCCTGGTTTTCTGCCCTCCAACACACTCGTGAGGTCTTCGGAGAGCTATGGGAGTCGTTGCGATGCCAGGCTGGTTATGTTTGTCAGGGAGTTCTCGGATTTACCCTTTTTTGGTGCCTTGCCGCGTGGCAGGCCGTTGCAGTTACCGGTGTAGCCTATCACCGCTTTGTAGATTAGCTCCTCTGCCATTCTCACACATGATTACCTAAGCATAGTTTGTACCACTTATAATAAATGGACTCCCGCTTTTCACTGCCTCCTTCAAATCACCTTCCTGTTGCATAATCTTCAAGTGACTCAGCCACCTATGAGCGTTGTCGAGATTCGAGAACTCTTCCGTTGTGAAGCGTAGAACTGTTGCGAAAACCCACCTTCCAATTGTAGCGGTTGCGACCCCTCTAACTCGGTACACCTTATCGCAGAGGTTACTAAGACTACTCGGATGTCATTCCGGATACCAGGCAGTCACTGGTGCACAGATCTTGTTGATGCAAGTGGCTTGCCTTTGCCAATTTTTCTAGGTGTCGAGCTGACCTAAATTTTGACCTTTTAGCTAATAGTGCTTTCTACCCTATCAATAAAAATTAATCATGTTAGTACGGAGCAACACTTACTTAAGCCACCACCGACAGCGACCGATATTTCTAATGCAAAGAGTTTCCGAAAGCTCCAAATTAGTTTAGTACTATCTAGTATAGAGGTTTGCGGAAATGTTTTTCTATATCTGGTTGCATTGGTGTCGCAGGTGTGGGTGCAGGTATACACTTCGCATTTTGCAAAATTTATCCGTCCTTAATCATTGACCTTTCCCGACAATGAGGACTCAACGTTGAAACCTCGACATAAAAATAATTTATTTAAAAATATGGCTGATCTCAAAATGCAGCGATAGAAGACGTCCGTCAAATCCGAACTCACTAAAACCTGGGTGCCCTGAAAGAAGCATAGAAATGTCAGGGAAAGGACTATGAGAAATCGTCATCGGAAGGCTGATGAACGTGGGTTGATAACGAATGCACGGAGGTGCAGCATTTACATATACTGAGGAAATTCTTACGGAGCGGAAGAACGGCAGGAAGGGAATGCCTTCAACGCACAATAAGGCTTCGGATGTGAGCGGGGATTCGAGCATTAACTCGAAAAATTTTGTCACGTCGAAGTCTAAGAGTCTGGCCATTTGGGAAACGAATCTACAGTCGATAGCAAAATGAACGTGTGATGAAACCAGGTGAAAAAGGTGTGAGTAGCTACGGAGGCGAGAAGGGGATACATTCTGACACTATATTCTGAATCGGTAGGCCTATGCTCATTCACTTGCAATAAACTAGGTTTCAATATTTGGTATATTACATTGCATTTATCACAAAAGCATTGCTGTATATGCCACTTACGTTCCACTTATCAACTGAAGCACCCTGAAAGACAGCCGAATACTCAAGGTTGTCAGTCCACCTGACTTTTACCCGTGAGCCCACTTTTGGTGGCCCAAGTTTGTGCCAATCGTGACCCTGTAAGACGAAAAAGAAAACAGCACGGATAGGATCTTCAGGATAGGTTTAAGTAACTTGACCTCAATTGACCCACCATCGGTGTGAAATGAGTTGTCACAACGTTTAGGCTAGTCAACAGGAGGCATAAACGAATGAACAGACCTGCAAGTGCGATGCTAACTTAATGGGTTCCCCAATACTTGCAGAAATAATCGAGGAGCCGCTTTGGGCTAATACACCGGTGCCTCATTACAGTGGGTTTTCCCAATAACTAATGGTTTTATTCCACTTCGAATTTGTAGAAATAATGGACAATGAAGGGTTCTCACGAAAATGCTGGGATAACTTACAATGATGCAGTCAGAAGGTGTATCTCGCGAGAAAGTACCATCCGGAAAAGCCACTTTGCATACTCGTGGACCCGCCAATGTCAGAGCAACAGCCCTGTAGTAGTGACCATCACCAGGGTGGAGGGCGTAAACCATATCACCAGGTTGGAGGGGTGCTTCTTCCTCATCGTGTTCAAACTTATGCAGGACATAAAATGGGTTTGCAAAAGAATAAGTGAGACCAGTATCAGGTACGTAATAGCCTTCCCATATTTATGCTACTAGTGCTTCGTTTGCATTAAAAAAGGACCTTATTACAAATACTCATGAGTGTCAAGGTTGCGGAAGTGGGCATTGGAACCGATCAAATAGCAGAAGGCAAAGAAAATTAAGTTTGAAACTAATTACTAGCCACAAATTTGACATGCATAGTGCAGTCTTACCCTAGACTAAGACATGATTGCTACGGTGTCACAACTTATTGAACATAGAAAGCATGCACCATTTGAACTTTGAAGTGTTATTTCGTAAAAACATTTTATGTGAAGATCCACAAATAAGTGGACAGCTGACCTCTCGATATTCACTCAAATGTCGACGACAAGCGACATAGAAGCAATGGGGATACTGACTGGTAGCAATGAGGATGCCAGCAAGTTGGGCGCAGGTGAGATGAAAACGACCAGGACAGTTTTTGTGCCAACAGGGGACAAGAGGCAAATCTAAATGGGGGCCACCTGGTGAGGGCAGACCGCATTCATCACAATGGTCTCTGCGCTCCATTTCTGCCCAACCTGATCCTTCTACAGTGGGGCCTGTTAGCAAGGATTGTGGGTTCATAGGATGAGGTTTTATTGGTCTAAAATCAAACCGACACTTTAAAGGATAATCAGTAAATTTTCGAAGCAACACAATTTAAAGTTTAAACAGACTAACCATGACGATCTAAGAAGACAATAGTGACCTACTTGGACAATTTTTGCGGTTGAGAAAGAAGGTAATCTTTAGTGACCCAAAAGGGCGGACGTGCTTGCCGTCGCGACCGATGGCGGCATCCAATCTCGCCTTGGTGATCGTCTTCAGAGTCACTAATCACAACCACATCCCCACTAGCAGTGCTTTCAAAATCACTGCCACCAACCCTATAATTCATATTATATGTAAATATGTATAGCAACATTTCGATGCAGCACGACTATCATTAAAGCCTAGCCCACATAATGTTCAACGTGACCAATAAATGTACATCAGAAGGTATTAATCCTCCAAAACCAGAGACGAATACAATGAGACCATTTTCAGCTGAAAAGGGGTGTCTTCAAGCAATAACTTGGAAAACCAACCAGCAGTAAACAACTTAAGATCCATTTCAATGAAAAGGGGCAGAAGAGCATATTATAAGCTTGAGGTACCTGGCCAATGAGTTGCGTTCAGAGACAAAGGCATCGCAAAGCGTTTTCGTCGGTTTTTCCTCTCTTTCCAACTTCTCGTTACTTGAGATACTATCGAAGGCAAATGTCAATGTGTCTGAGCTGGAGAGAGAACGATGGAAGCATAAGTCGATTGGAAATGCAGCGGTGATTACGATAAAATGAAGTAAATGGTTCAAGTTCAGCTTTCTGGCAAACACATGCGCTAGCGAAAGCTCAAAAAAGTGTAGCCTATGACCGTCTCATTATTAATGATAGGAAAAAGGCCTCTGAATAAGATAAAACCTCTTCAGTTTTCACACTGCTTGATGGACAGTGATGTTACGGATTAGAAGAAGGTTGTGGCAGAAATAAAGGCTATTAGCATACTGTAGTTTCTAACGTTGAGCTACAAAAGTGTAGGGGTAGCAATACATTGTTGATCGCGGTGCCTCAGAGCTATGAGACTTCGCCACTTTCGGAGGTCTGATACAAGGCACCATCTCGGTGCGCCCAAGCGGACGAATGGCCTTCAGACTTAAAAAATAGAATAAGACAATTAAAATTATTGGTCAAAATTACTACTAAAAGTGTTAAAGTCCATGTTCCGAGTGCGAAACAACCTCTGATTTGTCTACTATGCGGTTAGTCTTTCTGATGCATAAGATCAATTACATCATTTATTGCAATCTTCTAGTTCTAGTTTGCAAAAATGAATAAAAAATACTAATTATTTAGAATCCCTAATGCAATAATGAAAACTGAACACAAGATCTTTCAATTTGTAAGGCAGGTACTAGCCTATTTACGCTTATCAACAGGAAGCGGTTTGGATATGACTCTTTTTGAGCATCTATTGATAAACACATGACTTCCCATTTTTATTGATTATCAAAGGAGTCTTAAATGCACCATCATAAGACAACTTCGTGTAGAGCTTTGTTGAGTCTGTTGTCAAAAGCCCACTTCGCAAATCTCAATCCTCAAAATGTTACCATTTTGATGAGTGATAAGTGTGATAATAACGCACAATGGACATTGGCGATTATCATCATGCAGTAGAGAGTCAGGTGGTGGCCGTGACCTCCCGACCAAACGTGATAGTGACGAGCACTGTACTGTGTACCGCGGCAAGCGCTGCAACAGGCCGGGAAAACGTCGGCGCACGTCCAGAAAGCAGCACCGTTGCGGCCCTACCGCAATAGCACAGGCCAGATGCACCCAAAACCGCTCTCCACGACTCGAGCGGCGTACATTAGCCAAAGCCTTTAGGGCTCCTCCACGCATTGGACACAGTACACATTGCTAATGGGGGAAAGTGATTCTCAGCCGAAGAGTTATCTGATGGGTTAGTAGGAACTAACTACATCCTGTCTTGAGCAGAGATAAATTGAATTCAAAAATAAAACCAAATGTAAAAATCCGTAAAATGCTTTCCTTTATTGAAACAAACAAACTCACAGGAAAGCAAATTCGCTGACTAACGACAATTCAAAGCAAACTCCTTAAATAACTCTTCATAGATGATAGATACGAACTAGCAATTCGAAAATAAAATATAAAAAGACATAATACACAAATAACCAACATGTCCTGGAGAAGCGCAATGCATCATTAACACAATCATATCCTAAAAGAATCCAAGACATCCGTAAAAAACACTAGATTCGGAATGATTAAATAGGAACAAGCGCATACGGGTTGATCATCGGTGGAGCTACAGGCGTCACACTTCCACAAAGGTGAGTAAGAGTCAAGATCGTCAAGACCATAGCAACTGGCGTGGACGACAACTTTGCATCGGGAACAGAGCAGAACACGGCTTCTGGGATCGCACCTAGCATGAATCCTGGCAAAATCGGAAGGTGACCGACAGAATGCCACCTCAGAGAGATAGGGCTCACTGGACTCGAGCAAGGGCTTCGCTTTGCGTCGCTCACATAGCGCCTTTCGAGTAGCCTGTAAATCCAAATCCGCAACCATATAACTCAGTAAATACACAGGAGGCTTTAAATTAGACTGACGAACCAATGGAGACATAAAAAACGCGCAGATCGAGCAAAATGGTTCTTGAGTGCCTATCATTTGGTTAAAATTAATAATTGTTTTGAGATTCGCCTCGAATCCACACCACAGAGACCGGAGCCTACGATTTCGTTTTAGGTACAACGGCAAGACTGCTTCGGCCAAAGCTAAAAAATAAATGGAAATGAAGATTACTGAAATTAGTTCTCCGGATGAGGAATAAATTCTAAAAAAATTAAGCAAAGTTGTGACAATAACCGTCATTTGGAGTTAAACGCAACTTACCACTGTGAAAAGTAGTTTCAAGGATCTTTTGACACAATCTACAATGTTATACGCGACGGATTTTACCGCGATTGAACACAACCTTATGTCCACCTCCTTCATTCATGTAGGTTGAATCGGATGGAAAGAGAAATTACTCGTGACAACTACTTCGTAATCATGATGGCTTAAAGAGACACTGTTCCCCCTACAAATTTCAACGATAATGTCGAGGTCCAGTGTCACTCTCAAACCGGCCGACAGCCATGCTGGATCAGAAATTAGGTTCAATAATGATTTGTTGATTACCAAACCCTTAAGCTACATTTTATTCGTAAATGAGCTACGAAATCTAGCTGCTTAAGATATACTAAGGCAAAGAATATAGTGTCATTTGTCGATTGTTCTTAAGTCCGATCTAATTTCGGTCGTCTCTTAAGCTGTAATAATATCCTCTCTCTCTATGTTTGCATCAATAGTACCATAATAGACCTAGAACGCATAGCAACTTAGCAGTTGAAAGCTAGTCCTAAACAACTTCCAAACAAGAGATATGTACCTGTGTTGGTATAAAAGAGATTTGGAACATTGAGATCGGCCAATTTTGGATCATCGCTCTCCACAATTAAGTTGTCTAAAGCATTTATAAAGTGGGCAAACGAAATTCCCACCTTCAACACTGACTGATGTCGTAATGTCTCTGTGCATACGAGGCGTGTATAGTTCAAGGGGATGCGGTCCTCTTTGCTCACCCCTTTGCCAGGCTTCAAAGAGGTGAGGCTGGAGACGTCGGACGAAAGGACTCATTTCTATCCGAACCGTGTCATCCCAGCACATACAAATGCTTGCGTGCTTGCCATACTCTACCCAGCGCGGCAGAGCAAAGTTTGTTGACTCGGCACAATTCACGCCTGTATTGAAGCCCGCATGGTAACCGTAGGGGAAAGTGCACATTATTTCGCCTTCGTATTGCAAGATCTAAAAGAGAGATTCCACCAGTCGGAGCAGTCAAATGAACTTACGCGACGTGTGGGAATTCCGGCCGCGGCTAAAACCTTCGGATCTATCAGAATGGATTTGTGACGGAGGAAACTGCGACATGCGAGGAATTCCGACTTGAAATGTTCTAAAGGTATTGCATGTGAAAAACTTTTTTACCTCTTGCAAAAGCCTCAAATTTTCTCGCAAAAGCTGGTGGGATGCAGTACCAGAGCTTGGGCTCGCCAAAATGAAGGTAGTTGATTGAGTACAGGTCCATGTCTTCCACATGCCAGGCAAAAGTAGTGGCCCAGGCGCCAAAATAGAGATAGGGAGTATTTACACCACCAATTTCAATGTCCTCTTGGGCTAGAATGTCACTTAGCATGGAGCGCAGCTTGGAAATGTTGCAATAGGGTTGATCTGGGTCGGTCAAACTACCACTCACGTTGGCTCCATACAATGGCTGCAGGCGGTGGATTGACTTCCAATAGATCTCCTCCAGCTCATTCACACTAGCATGCATTGGTGTTTGGAGTCGAGAAGAATTCGACATCTTTGCATACCTCTTGAAACTCATGCTCTTCTGAGCACGCACATCCTAGGAAAAGAACATGTGTGAATGAAATGACAAACCTGAAGATAGATGCCACCGGTGCCAGTGCAAAATTGAACTATGGGCTTCTCGATAGTGAAGTTGATATCCTTGTAGCCACTGCGGCGTGGGCACCAGGAAGTTGGAGGAATAATTTTGCAGAGGCCCATGTGATGCGCCCCCATCCGCTCGATGAGCGACATGCACATAGCAAACTCGCGAAACTCAGACTCCTTGGGGCGATAGATCGGAACGTCTGGAATGGTGTCAAAACAAGAAGCCTCCTCTGGGGTTATTTGGGGTCCCTGCAAAATCCCACAATCGGATCTATCCATCTAGAAAACAAACTTCATTTCAGTTTGGATTATTAATCTTTCCAGTAGACTCCTGAGTGCTTTGAGCAAATTCAGTCGTCATTGTGTTAAGAAGCTTAGCCAACAGAATTGCAGCAATTTATTATGTCTATTTAATAATTCCCACATATGCAATGCAAAAGCCCTCCGAGGTGATTGATATACCCAACACCAATATTCAGAACTAAGCATAAGTTGAACTAAATCGATCGTCCTGAAAATGTGACTCAGTATGGGGTGTTTTGTAAGGAAATTAGAGGATCGCACTTTAATCGACAAGAAAGTATTCCCAACGTTAAATGGTTCTAAAACACAGTTGGTGAACTGGTGCTACAGATTTTTGATAGTTCATACTTTTAGATATGCGAAAATAAAGCCAAACGTTGACAATGTACGTTTTACTGCCGACTTCAAGCGACATAAAAATGTCCTGCTAAAAGGAATCGCAAGCTGTCCAAAAAAGTACCATCCATGATAGCTAATACATAAACCAATCAAGCTAATAATTTCCAAAGAGGAAAATAATTACAGACCCTGAATATTAAATCAGGTGTTACAATAAGTGTGCTCAACGCCAAAGAAAAACTGCCACATTTAAAGAGAAAGACTAAAACAAGGGATTGATGCCTTGCAGAATACAAATTTGCATAGTTTAAAATTTCAAGCGGAACCACCCGAGTGTGAGCGAAAACAAACTGTCTTCAATATGCAGAATTCATCAAGCCGCACAGACGTTTATCCATTACCTGATCATGATAATGATAGACGGCTTCAAATATGGCGCACTAACACAAGATCGCGTAATTAGTACATTAAAGAGTGTTTACGTTTCACTGTCTTAAACGGGATAATATAGGGTTCGATAATATTGTACAACAATGAAAAAGCCATTAAAGCATGGGAACCACGCATTTTAACGTTATATTTTGTTCGTTAGCATAATGCAATAAACTCCGTAAAAGCCACTTCGAATCTATAATATTTTACCGGAATTGTATTTCTCTGCTTTCGGACTCGCCTGCATTTTTGCAGTCTATGCCGATGGTCCTGCTTATTCCGGTTAAGCATAGCCTTGTTTCAATCCTTTCTGTGTGAATAAAAGTACTCATCTATGCCAAATGTTGTCTACTTTCAATCAAGGGTCTTAAGGCACAAAACACAAACCAGTAAAAAAATTTTAAACTGCTTATGTTTAAACGTTAATTCGGGTTATCTGACCAGCTTCTATGGCATGAATGAAAGTCATCTACTTTAATCCGAAATGATCTTGCAGTGCTCGGTATATGTAATCACCTTGTACGTGCGGGCTGACCTTCGGGCCAAGCTTAGGCCTGATTACTTTGTTCTCCTTGGAACACATATTTAGATCCCCTTGCTGCTTTTTCCAACTGTAGGAAGTCTTGCGACGCTACAGATCTAACGTCTCCCCAACCAGAGAGCTGAGAGCAACGCCTATGATAATACCGATTAAAGCGACACCATAATGCATCATCTATCTCTAGCATAAATGTCGACGATGACATTGAGCACACCCCTCCCCCCCCCAAGTCGGAATAGCGTTTAATCGCCTCTCATTTGCCACGCATCGTGTTTCAGATCAGTATTGCATTGTCTAGTCCTGGATGCGATTGGTGCCCAACAGACATTTTTGCCTCTGATCTGTGCATGTTTGGTGGACAGTTCACATTTAAAAACTAATACTTATCATTCATTGTAATACATCGTTTATGTGACCATCTGATGTCTGGCGGTTGTCTCTGTTTTCATTTTGTCGTTGTACGCGCGAGTCGGCCTTCGAACGGGCCGAAGACATTACTCCTTCGTCTCTCAAAATGCATATGTCCCGGCCAATATGAAGCCTTCATTTACTGGAGGCAGTGGAAAGCGAATCTGACTATTTTTAACGACTTCTATCATAGTATTCACTGTTTATGACGTCTTTACTGTGCGTGGGAGGTGCACATTGCTTTGGACTAGGGGCCCCTTGTATCGTTCACAATAGAAGGCTTGAGGATGACGCCCGCACCTGGTCTTACGTTGTCCATATATTCAATCGAAGCTACACCACCGTGGACCATTTGGAAAAGTTTTGTGCTGAGAGTCTCCTCAATCCATCCGGATGCCCTTAAATACAAGATGGTGTTTGATCCCGTCTTCTCTGTTAAGCACTTGTTTTTGACCACTATACCAGGGATTCCTTGCACGATTCCCACCATCAGACCAGGTTTAGTTGAGGCTGCTGCATAGACCAAGCACCGTTCCGCATTCTCATGGTAGCTGCGGCTTGATACGGCTGGCTCGTAGGCGCTTCCATGTGGCACTGGATGTGTTGTGATGACTAGCGCCGGAGATGTACCAATGGATGTTGGCCAAAAAAAGCGAGGGGTAGTGCACCACTTCGATAGTGCGTCCATCTGGCATTTGACGGTTACTTTGATATTCGTTTTGCTCCTGTACGCGTGCCCTAGTCCTTAAGCCAAGTCAAGACTCTATCTTTTCTTCCTCTCTGAATGTATGTATTCTGCTTGAATCGATGCCTTCTTCTATCTGAAAGATATTTTGAGGTGCAACAAGTGTGTCGGATTGGCTTCCCATTGGTCGATGGCAAGCGCGGCGTGACAGTCAGTTTTCCGTAACCAGAGGGACAGGGTTTCAACACGGTGCAAATGTTAGCTTATGTGGCGGAAGCGGAATCACCTTTAATGCGACCTCCGTTCGCACGCTTAGTCGATTCGGTAGGGTGTCGCAGTAAAACCAGGAGGCTTACTTTCAGGTAAGGGAAGGCCGGTTACGTATTTCAAAGCACAACTAAGAAAAAGATCAACAATTTTTCTTTAGGGACTGTCTAGAGATTAGATACCTGGTAGAGGTAATACGACTTATCAAGTGACCACATCCTACACCAACAGTCGAGCATGCAATGTGATGCACTCACGTTCGAGACTGATGTTTTAATGCTGATATAGTCATGTTGCCTTAGGTAAAAATGATTATTGCAGCATCTCGAGACTTCCTAGCTGGCATAAAAGGTCGATAAGTTTAGCTGGATACAAGTATTCTTAAAACGATGGTGCAAATGAGCCTGGACATGGCCAAGGACAAGGACCAAACAGATCCTGGGTGATTGCCGAACCTCACCTAGCCACATAAACAAAGCATTACAGTTATTTCCATCAAACAGACGAATTTTTAATATTAAACATTGTGGGACAACTCCATTGATACTGTAGTTTTCAACTTTTAGCCTATTTATGATAAGTAATTTTGGAGTGTAGTTTACAAATGAGTAAGTTCTCTAGAATGATTGTCCTATTCGAGCAAATGATTGATAATACCAGCGTTTAGGCGGTTTCGGTAATATAAATTTTCGTCCTATTAACTTAAGTGTGTTTTAGATATTCGATATAGAGTTCTGTTAGCGCATTATTCAACCATGGCGGATCCCGCAAGAGGTGGCCATGTTTGAGTTGTCGTACTCGAGTTAGATTATTTATAGCACTTATGTAGACTCTGAGTTGGGATACTTTATTGCGGAAGGTTTTTTGAGGCAAAGTTTTAAGTTATTGTTCAAAGTATAGGTTTGTCTTGCGCTTAGGTAGGTGTCCTCGGTTTCGATATTTTTCTCCCGTTTTATTATTACTGCCCGTAGTCTAGGTCTGTTCCTATTGTAGTGCTGAATCAGTAGTCTTAGTCCACAAATACTTAAAATTTTATTTTGAATTGCTTTAGGTCAATCTCAACAGCTGCCTATTTCCTCGGGCCTAGCAGCCTCCAATATTCGGGCTGGTCTTCGGCCTATCAGTACAAATATTAGCTCTCCTGCCATGGTGCGCTTTATCAAATCACCTTATTGTAACTTCTCGACTTTCAAGCATATTTTCATCTTATACAATTGATTGTGGTTTTTTACACGCTCATTTTACGGATGCCTTGTTTACCTGCTCCTCATTTTGTATTTATAGATTCCCAGACCACCGTTGATGAGTCACTCAGTCTATCTTGTTCCGCGTGGGAACCTAAACCACATCCAGCCAGCATCTCAACCGAACCTTCTCCATGTAAGGAGCCTTACAAATGCACAATCACTTGCTCAAGGGAACGGTATAGCTGGTGTCTCGGCTCCCACTCGTAGGTTTTTGACTTTGGAAGTGTATTAATTCTGTTTTATTAATGTAGTTGCTGTTACAGCTTTCCGATCTACTTAGCTCTTGAGGCTGTATACTGCCTTCTTTGAATATAGTTTTTAAGTTTATCATGACGTCCCTTTCCTCTGAAATATACTGTTCCGTTTTCTTTGGAAATGGGTTTGCTTGTATAAAATTGTCCTAGACAAACTTTTATTGCTCAGGTCCGTTTTCCTCCACAATCAATAACGTTGCGGTCCCTTCTATCAACGACTCGCCTGTGGTTAAGTTCATAAAACAACTAATGGAACTCTCTCAGAAGAGCACTCCGGCTGGCACTCAGGACACCATTATTAAGCTTGTTCAACGGCTTATCGTAAGATGTTTTTGTGCTCTTTCTAGTGTTTGATTCCTCACTTTATTTCTCGACAATCTACGTCTTACTAATGTGCTACACTTTTTCTATTTTAGGACGATGAAATTGACTGTGATAGGTTTTGCACACAATTATGCGCCAGTCTGAAAAGTGTCAATAAGCGGACGGACGTGGAATCATTGCTAAAGAACAATATTGTACAGCTCCGTAGGGACCTCGCTAACGGTGTTTGCAGTCTACCCCACATCACCCCTCCTTCCCGACCTCCGCCCACAACTCCTTCGACAACAGTCTTTGTTAGTCCAGCCACCATCATAAACTCGGCTTCGTCCACCTCGCAAATTCTTCCACGTCCCTCTGAAGGTCTTCCCGCCAATGCGACTTTCCAGCTCTCCCCGGCTGCAACGGTATCACTGAATCCGGCCCTCCCCCGCTCTGCTACGCCACTTGTACAAAACTCCATCTTCTCGCCTCGATCTATTCCCACTTCAATAGCTCCCTCGACACCACATCCTATACGTCCTCAATTAAAGCCTGCTCAACCTCTGCCCATTCGTATGAAAACACCTCTCAGTCCTGCAATGTTCCAACCCGTATCTGGAGCCACCGCTATCAATCCACAGCGTGGATCTCTCCTTACCGGTGCAACAGCAGTACGTCCCATCTACCCCACCACACCTGTTTCAGTGTCCCCAGTCGTCCCCTCTCCTGCACCTGCTCCTCAAATGGTTTCGGCACCAGGCGTATCAGCTGTCACCGCTGCTGCAGCTCCTACTGTCGCTTCACCGTCTCCGTCGAGTCAGATGAATCAACCATTCTTTCCAGTGTCTCAGATACGAGGTTACTTGACCACGCAATTGCCACAGTCGTCTATTTCAATGATCTCCGATGAGGCGCTCAATTGTATGGCGCACGGTCTAGACGCATTTCTGCGGAATATCCTCGCTCGTGTCTCTGTAGTTGCTGGTCACAAGGCTGTGAAATTGTCAGAGGACTCACATCTCACACAAGTGGATTTTGCCCGAGAACAGTTGAATTACCTTCAGCGACTAGGTGAATTTGACAGACAGAAACAGTCGGAACTGGAAAAGGAGTATATTTTGAAAGCTGCAAAGGCAGGTTTTCCATTTCTGAGGGCGATTTTGCTTAGATATTGATTGGCCTTTGGTACGTTTAAAGCGTCGTGCGTGGGAGACTGTCAAAAGGTCATCCTCATGTTGTTCTTACCAGCTGTCAAATTGTTCTCTCAGGAGTGGCAATCATTGGTGTATTCGATGGAAATTCAGACAATGTTGCAATCATGATGGCTTGGATTGTGGAATACCTATTTATCCTCCAAGCTACTTCTTTTTAAGGTCTGAGTAGACACCGATTAAGGCGTTCGTCGCAAATGATCTCTAAAATAAGGCGTCACCTTTTTGGTTCAAATGACTACAATGTTCACGATGGTTGCTTTTTATGGTATCATGATTGAAATTGCCACTTTAATGTTTCCTTTGAATTAACTAGCAAATTAATTACAAAGCATAACTAGGGTGATGTTTTTTGGTCCAATCTCTGACTTCATTGGACAAAATTTGGAAGGGTAGGTTGCCCTAATATCAGACCTTGAAATAACTCCATGGCCAGTAGCTGGTTGAATTGGGTGTACTCCGTGAGGTTCCAATATGACGCTTTGGTATAAGGTTTATTGGTACTTTTTTTTTGGTTTTTCTTAGAATAGTTGGGAATTCCCTAACCTGATCTTAGCTTCATTCGGATGTGTGTAGAGTTGAAATCGTTCCACAAGAATGGGTTTTTTTTTATGGAAACGTTAGATCTGTTTTGAATAACCAATGGTTACGATTTGTGAAATAGAATTTACTGGATTCCACCTCTCTTTACGTCCAGACATCGATTGATAATGCATACATGCGCTACGACTTGTCGATAGGTCATTTATCAACTTTGGAACAAATTAACCAATAGATGTGTTTGTTGTCTTGATCCGTGCATGGATTGCAGCCCTTTCCTGTCACTGGAATAAAACTTTATTGGTGGGGCGACACCAATGTCATTTTGGCGCTTTTTGAGTAAGGCTTGTAGTATTTTATTCGTCAGCCGGTGCTTCTGAGTTAAATGATGTTGCTTTATCGACATATTTGTGATGTGGCATCTGGATGTGGAAACCTTCAGTGCTTCCTGTTGCATTATTGAAATGGTTCGTTTTAGGTGAGATATCGTTTGTTTTAATATACGATTGCTAATTCGTTTGACACATTCATTGTCTATCGCAGTTTCCTTACGTTATTGCTAATACGTCTAAGATTAAACATGAAATGGGATATTCAAGTATTACACTCGAAACTGTCGAATAAATGTGGGCGCTATAAAAGTCCAGGATTTGTGTTAGCGAACTCCGTATTTCACTAATGTAGACGCCGTTTGGTCGCTCATACATACATATATATATATATACTCCTATGTACCTCTCTGTGTTGGTCAGCTGCTAAATTGTAGTGCTCGGGGTTTTGGGTATGAGTTTGCTCTTAGGTGCTAATGTTTCTAGAACATGATAGTTTGAATAATTATTAGGTCCAATTAAGGAATTTTATCATTTATGTTAGAGCTTTTTGAGAACTACTAGAATTGTTTTTCACCGACTACATCTAAAACATGATTACCTTTATACTGCGTTTTCCTGGCGTATTTTTTCATGGTTTCGTCTTTGTTGCCCTATGTAAGCTCTTGAAGGAACCTTATCAGTTTTGTTTATTGGCTGCAAACTACGTTCCCTGTTGAAACAGTTCAGAAGCATTATAGACATTAGTCACTTTCCTCTCTTATTAAACTGTTCCATTGCTCATCTCTATTATTAAATTCGAAGGACTCATAGGCTACACAACAGCACCATTTATCTCAATCAACTTGTTCCTTATTTCAGATCACATTATTTTGTGCATTTATGCTACACTTCTACAGTACTTGCTTTAACGAGGCTATAGAGTTCACTTTTGTACTTGTACAAAGCTAACTCGTTTTTTTATCTTAGGCGACTCCTTTATCCTACGCGTAATTTGGATAGACATTTGAGTCTTGCGATGCCAGTATTTAGCTGTTGATAATGTCTATTTTTAAGTGTATCACATTTCTTTCACTGCCAAATGTTAATAGTGAAGCATTTATTTTTTGTCCGGTTTGGAGTCAAGCGATGGATTAGTTTGGTATCTAAACGCATGCTATAGTAATCATTGATGCACTCTACTTAAACTTATTAGTACGCTGTTTTGATCTTTTTTGAATTGAACTAGCAGATGTAATTTAAAACTCAAGTCAGTTGTTCTACTACAGCACTTGGCGAAAGGGCAACTCATTTCATCCCTTCGTTTCCTCTTTTTAGCAATCTCGAAGTAGACTGAGTTTTATTTAACATTCGCATCAGGTTTTGTATTTCTGCACTGAGGTAATTGTGTGCCTTCAGTAGTTTCGTGCGTAGTTACTCTCTCTGCTCGGCATTCTGGTATCACGTGTTTGGTTCGGCAGATTAACGATGATTTTTGATAGGTTTTCTTTTCTTTTGTTCACCTCTTGCTTAGTCTCGAACGCGAAGTGAGAACCCGGATCAGGCCCGACTTCGTGAAATGGCGCATCAGCTGAAAAATGAACAGTATGAGCGTGAACGACAACAGCAAGCTAACCGGACGGCTCTTAATGCAATTGGACTGCCAGCTAACCGAAGACCACGAACATCTACGAACCCCTCTGTCAGCGATCAGGGTATGGCAACTGGTGTTGGTATTACCACTACGGGCTCCTCCTCGGCCACAACCACCACCGCAACTACTACTGCACCCGCTCCTCGCCTCTCCCTCATCAATTCGTCGGCTCCTCGACTGCGTCTGGTCCAGCCCTCCTCATCGACTTCCGCAGCAGTGGTAGGTGGTGGTGGTCAGGTCACAACCACTCCACGATTCACTCTCGCCGCCTCTCTACGCACACGGCGAGCTGGACTACGTGAACTACAGGTGGTACTCAGCAAGGACTCCCGTCTCTGTCGATCTCGGGCATTTTTTCGTTCCCATTGGCGATGAGTCTCTCACTATTACCTCTGTCGCCGGTGGGTTTCTTCTCAGGATCCGTCCATTACTCTTACCTTCGCCACCGCCGTCGACAGCAGCAAAATGTAAAAGTTGTCGTTGGCGTCTATTTTCATCATCGTCGTCAGCACTCGAGACCGAGGTGGCTGTGCCTTACTCTTGCTGTTTGTGTGTACAGACCTCTCCATGGCTACGCACGTGCCGCTTTTCTTGTACAAAACTTCACACAACTTTCATTGTTAGCGTTTTTATTTCCGCACAGATACAGATATGTGGCTTTTCCTTTCTCTTCCTTCCGCCGCTTTCCCATTTCCCTTCTATCCTTTTATATCAACTCCAAGAACCACAAAATGGCAGCGCCACTACTTGGTTTGTCTCTGTGTGCACTGATGGAATAAAAACGTTTATTATTTGATCATTTCTGCAGTTTTCATATCCATTTTTGTCTATGGGTATCATGGTTGTCATTGATTCTGATCACATCACTTTAATCAACGTCACATAATTCACCACTTGTGAAATTAAATTCAGGCGAATGCCGTATCTGAATCACCGGTATGTCTACTTTTTGGGATGTTATAAGTAGTCGGTAGGGAAGGTGAGAGCTCTCAGCTTATTCACCTGAAGTTATCCAACGTCTGGTGTGCTTTCATTTTGTCTTGAAGGCAATTTTAGGCGTTCTGTTTCAAGAATATGTCGTTTGATACCTTTTAGCACCGGTAATGGCAAAGCGTTGTAGTCCTTCACTTGCTAATACTATACTGTGAACATGTTTGTCGTCCCCTTGTTTCCCACACATCCCCACGTCTACAAAGCGATATTGGCATCTTCCTCTCCCTCTTCCCCCCTCCTCCCCAGTTCTCTCGTTCATCAGCTAGATGGTTTTCGTGGTGGTTACCAGCATGGCAACTGAGCACTCTATCATCTGTCCAAGAGGCGATGCGAGATATCATTATGACTCATTATAGACTCCTAATTACCGAACACCCCCTGTTCGCCGGACTAGCTGGCCTTGGACAACAGGAGAAGCGTTTTAGGTAGCACACCGAAACACTGTGGTCATAAAGCGAAGCTGGACGGAAGATGTCAAGGCCTTTTCTAGTCATTTCTTCCCACAGCGCTTGCTTTGTCAATTTCCACTTCCTCTTCAGTTTGTTGTCCAGGTTTTTGGTTTACCGGTAATTTTGTGAAAATATTGCTTTACAAAGGCATAATGTGCATAATGTGCTTATATTGCTTTTCATTATTCTTTAAAACTGGTGTTGCCCTTAGTCTTCGTGGGTCATGTGTTGTATGAGGATTCTGTCTATCTAAAATATTTACGGATACCGCATCGCGTTAGAGGAGTATGGTTTCACCATCACTAGGTTTTATCGAGCCGTGAAAATGTGACAGTACATCAAGGAATGCCCTCAAACCAATGGATATTTTTTCACCACTAACGTGCGTAAGTTATGGGAATAGACTCTGCAGCGCATGAGCAATGACTTCGGTTCGCGTGACCCTCATTCAGTTGAATAATGCAGCAGAACACGCAGAACTGGGATGCATGTTTATTGACCTAATACACCGCCCTGTCAGGTCTAGAGTCCACTGTGATGCACACGAAGAAGGAGAGCGTGGTGACTGGGAGCCAGGGCGACATCAAAGACGCACCTGCTCACTCGTTCAGGTTCGGCCACCACACCCATAATAAATAGCACGGCAACCCAAAGGAATGCGAGAATTTTAGCTGCGCAATGTAGCGGTCCATGATAAGTGAAGGGACACTGATGAGTTCTGCCACATCATGCAAATAAGTGTGAACTTTTGGCGTGAATTATCCGTGAATAACAAGAAACAAAGGTATTGTATAGCTGTTTGATTTCTGATCTAAGTAAATCAACCCATGGAGAGTCGAAAGGCTACTTACTGCTGCGCTTGTGGGGAAAAATGTTGCGTTTTTTTATAAAATTTTCTAATTTGAAGTTTTATGGACTAGGTCATGCAATTGTAGGTAGATATTCTTCGATAAGCCTGACTGATGTCCGTCTTGAATGATGACAAAAAAACAGCGCCTCCTTAAAGGAACATCGTTTGCATGCCCATTCTTGGTTATATAGTTATACATTATTTAAACATTATTATAAGCAGGATCAATCTGTTTAGGCTGATAGTCGAAAAGCCTGAAAAGGTGTCCTGGAACCTTGTTTACTTTCACTCTAACGATTTAGTGACTTTCAAAAGCATAATCGGGGGAAGGGAATGTGGACTAAGTAGGGTTGCATAAATCTAGCCGAAATGAACGTAGGAAGACATTTATTACCATACAAACAGTTCGCTTTCCACCACCTCTGGTGCCTTTAAAATTTCGGCCAGTTCGTTGATATAGCGAATAGCAGCGCGTAATATCTTCACCTTAGAGGTGCGTTGACTACGTCGTTTTCGCGTCGTCACCCGACGCGTCCAGTCAGCAGTCTCATAAGTGCCAGATTGAATAGGTAGATGTTGTCTTAGTAGAGCGAAGGCTGCGTTGACCTGTTGCACCCGCCGTCGCTCCCGCTCATTGCGCTGATTTTCTGCTTCACCCGTCCCTCCTTCTTCCTTCGATTCCATCTCCGTCACCACCAATATTGCTTCTGTCTGACCCAAAGCTGACTTTTCATCTTCCCCTGTTACCGTCGTCATTTGATTTGCTTCATACTCATCACTGGAGCGCCGATCGACGTAGGGATGGTAAACGTGGGGCTGCTGCGGTCGCAACGCTGGTATCCATGGTTGGAACATTCCGCGTTGTACGTAAGCACGGTTGTTCACTGAAGCCTCAGTGTGTGTCCACGATATTGTGAGTTGTTTTATTGAGATCCCACCCCACGCTCCTTTATTCCCCCCGCTCTCACCCCACCCTGGTCTCACTTCGTCTCATACCATCCCACTTGGGCGCCATCATGTCCGCTAACAATACCCCACCACTGGGGTGTTGGGGCAGGACGCAGTCTGAGGGGCCAATAAGGCGACACCAACAGCTATGTGGCTTCCGGAGGCTTGTGAAAAGTACTGGATGCCTGTCTAACGCAACTGCTAAACAGACAGCTGTACTATTTCATGTGTTCTACTCATAGATGAACATAATTTGAAGGTGTTAACCACTTAAATGGCTGCTAAAACGGATAATTCGGTTTGTAATCGGCTTTCTTATCTGATTTAACGGAAAGGTAGAATGTACCTCACAATGTAACGAATTCCACACGTTTGCGCGAACATGAAAGCCTACACCCGGTACGATGTTCCAAACTCAACGTAGTAGTGGAAAGGGGACGTTTACTGCTATTGCGGTGACCAGTCGTGCGTCTCTGACATTTGGTACAATATCCCTCCTAGCTAGTAGTATGAAATTTTAATTAAAGCTTGAATCTAAATGACAAACTTAAGCAGTGGTCGTAATGCTTTGCTTATGTGGCCACCTGACGTTTGGCGGTAGCTTTAAGGTTTGCCTAACCCGTGTACGCGTGGGCTGGCCTTCGGACCATGTAGTCAGCTTTACTCACTGCTTCTTCTACCCGGTGGGAAGTCTTGGGAAACTACACTGATCTTGCATAGATGTATAATAACGTTCAACGTAAGGTGTGGAAACAGTTTTGTGCATTTTAGTTTGCCCTTTTATTTTTCTCTGCAAGAGGATAAGGTCCTTAGGCTTTTGACTAATTCTTCACCTCTACGAGAGGGTTAGTCGCAAAGCATCTCTGAATCAATCAACGATGATGAGCAGTGACAAAACAACTTGAACGGTTTGTCAAGAAAATTGAAACGTTTACGTTGTGCAAGAATCGACAAGGTGAATGTTTACCCTGTGCGTCCATTTTTACCAAACCATCTGAAGCAGATTTGAGAATGAGAATAGGGCATTAGATTGCATTCATTATCACTATCGCAAAATCACTACCTACTAATTACTTAAACTTGGTACTTCGAAGTCCGTGAGAAAAAGATTGTAATTTTTCGTGGTAAAGCTAAGAACAACTTGCAATCGGTACATTTTGTTTATGTTCCTGGCTTGGGCATCAATTTCAGAGTGGAACTAAGGGTTTAAGCGCACATTTAATCCGTCATTCGTAGATGAGATCACTACATGGAACCTGAAACTCAATGCTTCTCGCTACTGGCTTTCGAAACATAAAAGTTGTACGTATAAATAGACGTGCCTCTCCTACCAACTTCATTCACTTGCTTGCATTTCACCAAATGAAAATGGTGCACACATCAATAGCAAAGTTGCTGGCATTTGTGCTTGTAGCTGTAGTCGTGGTTTCAAACGCAGAGTTTGAGAGACCCAGTTGCGAGTGAGTTTGTTCGCCGTCCTTCCTTCTCTCATTCACTCTTCTACATCTGTATGCATGCTCACTGCTATTGATAGTAACTTGCTTTTAGATGTTTCGTATCACCAGGGTATCCTCATGAGGTGTTCATAGAAGACGATCCAGATTATAAAAACAATGGAACTGCGGTTCCTATCACCGCTTCCATTTAGACGTTAAGTATGCTGCATCATATATTGCTTTACCTTTGCTGCCGTTTAGCACGGGATACGGCAATTATTTGTTTGTACTGATGCTAAGCAGTACGCTACACATCTGGTTATCCACGTAATTGGCATTCAGCATACATCTTCCTCGGGCAGCATTCCGAAATCGTACACACTACCCAGTTGCTTTTGTCGGTGAGGGCATGGTTGTATCTTCAGCTGTGCTTCCTGAACCGCTGCATTAATCAGTCGGATTATCTTCACCTCGATTTGCTCCACTATAACTGTCTTTATTAGGATCAAAAGACACCCAGAAAACAATATTGCGTTTTTTACGTATTTATGCTTTGAGACGATGGTGTTGCTGCTCCTTTTAGACGTTGCAATATATATGTAGGGATTCTACACAAAGTCATGCTTATATTGAGTGGGTAACATCTACCAATGGTAGATAATATTATGAAAATGAGTAATTTTTATAAATGGCTGACAATTGCTTTGCCTTCACCTTCGACCCACCGTATTTTAGAGTCATGGTGAAACACTGCCAAGACGCGTACGAAGGCGGTGGGATTACAAAGAACCAGTTGGTGTGCAGTTGTCTGCAGGAGAAATGTGGACCAGCAACACTTCCTTGTGAAACCGCTGACGAGTGCGCAATCGACATCTTTACCCTTCTTGATGACTGCTTAGCCGCTGTTTAATGCAACCAAAACTTAGTATTTCATTGTTACTGCCTAAATTACTTTAATAAAGTACGAGACGGGTGAATGTAGGATTTTTTCTAAAATAACATTGTACAGAATGCTCCATTACCATCAGTTTTTCACCTACATCGCAATCGTAACCACTTGTTGAATTGCAGCCTTAAAGGGAAATTGGAAGAGTGCGTAGCAGTGCCGAAACATTCACATTCACTCAAAGCCTGCATACTTTATTTTGCCTCACCTATTTATTTACTCAGTGAGTAGCACATAAACTAATGCTTAAAGGTGGTCAATAACTGCCATTGGGGAGTGTTCAAACCGAATAATTTGGGAAGTTTTATTCTAATAAAATGTAGTGAAGCAATAGCACCATTCATTGCTAAGATCTGTCATTGCTTACGAAATAACAGTATTCGTGAGTTGAAAGGGGTTATATTGGGTCGTGGAAACAAATGCTACCGTTTGACGCCTTATAAAATCGGGCACAGTTATTTTGCGACGACGACCCTCGTCGCGAAAGCAAACCTATAAAATTATTAAATGTATCTAAAAAACATTCTACTGATAAAGGCGAGTAGTTGATCCGGCCGCATTGCATTGGCGTTAGAGATGCTAGCAACGCACTATTATTAATTAAAAGCGATGAAGTCCAAAACCGAAAATTGTAATGAAAGCACTTTTCATCAGATCAAATGAGAGCCAGTCTGTACTAATTAAAACAAAACATTGGTATGTTAACCCTACAAAACTATTCACGAAATTCAGACCTGTGATAAAAGGCATGATTTAACCAATGCGTAGACAATTGACGGTGAATTTATGCATTACCTATCGTGCAATTAGACTAGTTTCCATTAAACCCTAATAGGGATTAGAACCACCAATCAATCCAATTTGCTTGCGGCTCTTCAAGTTCTACCTTACTCACTGTGGTACCCATAAAGCAACCCTCCCTACCTTAAGTGGCTAAAAGTAAAATTAATGCTATTTTTGAATGACATTATTTGCAAAGAGTTCTTCGACCGTAAATTCACTGCACATATTACGGTGGTGCGAAGTGTACTGATTTCATGACCTAAAAATCCCTCTCCGTAGTCACTAATTGTTGCCTTTTCTGCTTATTTTAAACCGTTCTTAAGCGAGAGTGACATTTACTTAGTGTTGTCGCCCTCTTTCCTCCAATGTTTCGTTTGCAAAATAGGCTGCCTTTAGGATTTACTTGAATAAGCACCTGAATACGCTCAAGTTCATTGAAAATACTATCAGACTTAACTTAAATGTCTCAAAGCTACTGTCACTCGCGCAAATGACCCATAATTTTCCTGACTTACTAAAAATGGTGTCAGAACATCTGAACCGTTGTTATTCAGTTGAAACCTTTGACGAGGAGATTGCATTGCACACCTCGGCAGTTTCCACAGTTTCTTTGAGAAAATTTGCAAATACAATTAAACAAACACTCGTTGATACATAAAAGCTATTCACTTATGAAATTATGAGTTTTGACCATAAAGTCTGCCTAAAAGTTAGCGTTTTAGCTGACCTTTGCTTCTGACTTTTTGAGGAACTGGTCCACCAAAAGAACTTACTTGAATTGATTTGCCCAGCGGAGAGTCCCAATAGCGGACTCATCGTCATCACTTTGGGTGTCGTGTTTAAAGTTGGCGCTTGCAAACGTTGCATCAAGACAGTCAAACGCTTTCAAATCGCAACTGCTTGTGTGACTGCGTAGAGGGTAATCGACAAAATGATTGACTGCATCTATTAGTGAAGATGTGTCACGATGAATGGTGTATTTATGGACTAGCGTTATGCTAAGCATGGAAGAAGAAGAAGAAGAAGAAGAAGAAGGAAGTGACCTTCTCACAGTAAAAAGGGTTACAGGAACGTCGGCATCTCAAGTTATCGGGTAGGAGCGTTAAAAAATGACAGTGATCTCAGGGACTCACAAGGATCCTACAATGCCGACCATGTTATGGAGAACACCTCGCTTGACTTCATTCGAAGCCTCTCTTACTAAAAATAGAAAGAAAACATGAGGTGACACAGTAATGGATTGGAAGTCGATGGTGAGCCTAATAAAATTAATATTGAAGTATTGCATAATCTACAGTTAGGTTGAATTCGTTACGATTTTTCGTTTAATAAATTGCATTCGTGTAGACTTGTTGCAGTCTCTTGAACTTTCTTTCGTTTCATCGCAGTCTTCTAAGACCACACTTAATTTGTATGGGAATGTTCTACGTCTTGACAACTACGATATTTTGTGTCTTCAGGTAATTTGAAGACTCAGATGATGCCATATGCGCAATTCTTTATCCTCTGCAAAACCACAGCAATTGCCAGACACAACGACTCCGTTATCATGTTTTATTGCTTTGTTAATTATCAACAGCAAGTGGTTATGGGCGTTTGCTTCAACCAAAACATTCAGTTTCCTTAGCGTTCTTTAATACCTAGCAAAATTTAGCAATTTGCACCATTAACAATGCATAGTTAAACAAACTTGGACGTGATGTGTATGGGAACGCCACTCGAGGAGAATGAAAATTGTTTTGACTGTAGAGCTTCTCCATGTGAATGGTGCACCGTACTAATGGTCTACCTTAGCTTATATGCGCTGTTCTTTTGATGCAAGACTTAAGCTGCATTTGAAGTACAGACAAAAGGACTTTGTCTTGCATGACATTCTTATCACACTGGCATTCGAGCCCTCACTTATGAAACCGGCATAACCAAAGCCTGCATTTTAGTTGGCTGGTGGTCGGTTGTTTTGACATTCAGCCTCAGAACCCAGTGCAACTGGCCTGACAGAAGGCAATGACATCGGCTTTTTTTATGTGAATTGAGCGATTTCCCATAATTGTACTTATCCTTGCCACGATTAGAATCCCACAGCCATGCTTACACAAGTAGGCGAAATGAATGGAGAGTGGGTAGACAAGTGGTTTTTATGGAATGACCTTCCTACTGGTGGGGTAAATGTCAGTTGGAACTTCCGCTTATTCATGGGACATGTGCGTCATTAGATTTACGACAAACCAAAACTTCTCAATGAACGAACCCAACCGACTACAAGTTGAGGAGGTGTTGCCCAGGATCGAGTATTTTACTCTCTTTCGACTCTTCTGTTCAGCTGTTCTGAATCACCACACCTTACAGTTTATATAAATTGAAACATTTTAAACTTTCCTCCTTACTTCTATGTATCGTTGTTTTACCTTTTTGTGGCAAAAATTTTGCAAAACTGAATAATAAAACTGCTACTATTGAGATGCATGCATATGTGCTCGCATTACCTTCTACCATCAAAAAAAATTCTGTTGAAGGCAGCAGAGAAAAGTCTTGAGGTCCTTGCATATTGCTGATGGCTAAAATGGTTGTTGTGAGCAAGCAACTCTAAGGTAGTAGCATTCGGTGGTGGAAAGGCCACTTGCGAGCTTATGTCGACCGTCTAGACTGAGGCTCACCATTTACCTCCACCAATGGCCAAGCACTCACATCGACTCTCTTCGGCATCTTCATGATGGTTAAGAGTACCATTAACTTCTGCCAGTATGGTCAAAAATACTGATCAAACGAAAGTATCAGCTTCTTGTTGCTTCTATTACTAAGAAGCAATTATTTTCACCTACAAATAGTAGCTAATGTATTATTAAATTGGCACTGCTGCAATAGCCTCCCTTCCTTTTCTTCCTCCATCTACCCACTCTCCCTAGCTCTCTCACTTCCATCTGAACTGCTGGGTAGACTCTGGCTGCCATCTGTCCCGGTTTTGCAGACGCATGAATATGTGCGGATTTGCGAGACACATGCCACGCAGCGTTTCGAGTGTGGCGACATTATTTCTCTGCAGAGTAAACTTCACTAATTAATTGTTCACCACGTTGCCATGCCAACGTGTATAATCAACATTAACAGCATCAGCAGAAGCGGCAACAATGAAATGCTTTGTTGGGATAACTTTAGCAGAGTGGACACCCCTTCTACTCTTCCCCCTGTCCCCTCTCTACTACCTTTCGCTCATGCGCCTCCCCTTCCCTCCTTCGGTGAAGAGGTACCATTAACTTATCATTTTACTTTAACCCTCCGTGTGTGCGCTGCGCGGACAAGCACATTCACTAAGAGAGAAATTCCATTTGTACGAAACACTCACCAATGAACTGTTGAAGACAAATGGAAAATGCGCATTAGCAGCAAAATGGTGGAGGGTAGAGGGTGGGCAGAAAGAAGGGGACCAGAGAACGCTGAGGTCTGCACGCAAGCAGGAATAGCTGTTCAAAATTTCCCAGCTTCCCAACACTCCACCCTGTCTTCCACTAACATTACATTTTGGGCGTTTTTGGGCGCATGGACACTCAACAGCAAATACCTTGTTTGTAAAGCTGAGACTTAATTGACTCTGCTCTTCCCATGGGATGCTTTTGACTTGCACTACCATTCTTTCTTCGTACTTAAAACAGGAACAGTCACATGGTTCCAGAATTAAGTGATCCAAAATGGAAGCAATTTATAACACGATGTTAAAATCTGGCACCATCGTTACTCTTCGCAACGCAGTTAAAATAAAGGAAATTGTAGATTTAAAGCACAAACGTCAACTATTTTATCAATAGCATACTGTGAGCACGTACTTGCAAATTTATAAATGATGCTCCAAACTTTATAGTGCAATGTGTTGCGTTAATTCAAACTACTTTCTGCACCCCCAAAACAACCCCAACAATCCGGCAGCCTCAATTTTATCCTTTTAATGAAGAAGACACTTAAAGCCTAGTAGACGCACACTACAACAGCAACGAAGTGCCTAGGTGAGGGGTTCCGAATTACTTCGCACTGGAACAAAAGTACAGCTTCAAGTAAGTCAGTATGGCTATTTTATGAGGTTGAACACTACGCTTGTCAGCAAAAAGACCTTTCGCATTTGACCTAATCCTCTACTATTTGTATGCTATTCAAACACATTTCCTTTATTTTGCAAACGCCGTGCTGCACAAGAACGCCATATAGCATTTCTTGAGCGTCACGAGGGTAGCGCTGTATTAAAGGAAACTATGTGAGTCCTATAATTTACTGGTGAGATAAATTGAACTTCTGGGTAAATGCAATCACTGACGCTGCAAACAAAAATGTAACACCTCGAAATTTTTCTGCTGTTGATGCTCACTCACCTTTTGGGTAGGCACAAGATCAAATTATTCAGCCCATCCTTTCGCCAACAACTGTCCAAGAGAACTTCAGTGTCACTAATTTCATAGCATCAGGAATTAGTGCCTTGCGCTAAACGATTCGTATGTGCACGACATAATTTAAAAGGAGGCAGTCGATCGACAGCATTCGCCAACATTGGCTAATCAAAATGCCATAGGGCCGCTTGCCAAAAACAAGGAGCATCCACAGATTTGTGTCCATCGACAAAATAGCCATAATTTGTTGCAACTCTTCACGGTGGAAGATGAATACCTCAATGGTTAAATTTGCCTTGATTAATGTGCACCTTGTGAGTGCTACTGTAGCATGCGTATGAAAGCACTTACGAATTCGCTACTGACGTATTTGAGTAGAATAATTTCATTTGGGTGGTTCGGACAATTCAAAAAAGCTAAATATAGCTTTATTGATACCGTCGTCATCATCATAGTCAGTGTAATAAGTATATATATATATATATATGTATATATATAGGCAGTTTCACAGGATGAAAAACTAGCCAGGGTGGTGTGTGCTGAGTGCACATGTGTCTGTGCATTCGTGTATAAAGTTGAGAAAAGTGGTGCTGTCATTGCCTAGAATTACGATAATGGGATAATGGGTCTGAACCCACTGAACATAGGAAGGTAAAAGGGAATTGAGGAGATCAGTCTAAATGGTGGGAGTAGTAGTGGTCTCGTTGAAGATTGGAGGCTGAATTAAATGATGGGAGGCCTGATAAGAGCAGAACTGCTCAGCCACGGTGGTGTTACCTGAGGGCGGCTGATGGGACGCTAGTTTACCAGATGCAAAACTGATTGGCCACTTCTGCTGACGCGCCCACCAGTCACCAGTCTCATCCGCTGAACAATCGCTTGCGCTCAATGCCACCGAATTCTGTGGTGTGGAGTCAACTGGCAGGCTGTAGATGCCTGTTGAGGGGTGGAAAATGTCGGCAGGTGTTGAGGAATCGCTTCGAAGGACCTGATGGTGTCCATTAGCAAAGCAGTGTGCTTCCAGTTGACTGCGATTGTTTAAACAGACACTGCATACCCGACACGCACCATGCCATGATCTTGATGAATTCTTCCCTACTCCATCCCCATTATCCACCTCTTGGGCTGATGCAACTATCGGCTGAAGAATAAAACGATGACACTGTAAAAAAGAGATGAAACTTAGTAGCAAAGTATAAGACTGTTCTGAGTTACGCTCATGAGCAAACCTTGGTGGCAATCGCTTCAAATAATGAGTATTGAATTTTATATTCGTCATTAACAAGAATTAAGTGTGAATGGACCTTAAACTTTCCATAACATGAAGCTTTAAATCTCTTGCGCTTCTAATGAATCGAGCTTGTTTATTAACATCTTTTTCACTAGATCGAAATGCATATTTTAGTTGGCGTTTGGATGTAAATCAAGAGGCCAGCTTAACCTATTTAGCTGTGAATACGAGCTACACTGGTATGGTAAAGGCTTCATTTTCATGACAGTTTTCTGGACATCCCATGAACCAGCTGTCCACATGCCACGTTTGTAGTTTTATCCAAACCATTTGGTACACAGGAAGCCACTTCGTGAAATGGTGATTTTTGTGTCTACTAATATTCTACGCAGAAGGTAAAGGATCCTTTAAAAATCTATGTCATTCTAGGTGGAGATTTTAGTCAACATGATCCCAAGTAAATCCGCATGGATCCTCCCAAACTGTTGGGCTTATCGTGCAAAGCGGATGACAAAAGTCATGCATTCACTGGTTTGTCCTTTTGCTTAACGAATTGCACAAATTAAATTTGCATGAGAAAGCGTTGAACACATCTACAGTTGCTGCGATTCGCAATTCGAAAATTTGCATTTATAACCGGAGAATTGACTTAAAAGACCGAACTACCTTGAAGGTTCTCGAATTAATCTTAGCTACTCTGTGAGGATTCTCATCATCTCCTCCCATTTTGCATGTGGCGCTCGGCAGCAGTTCAAACGCAAAATTATTATTATTATTATTATTGCTATAACCTCAATTAACCATCTTCAACTAAAGGCATATCATTTGCCATCACCCAGCTCCTACTCGCTTTGTATGATGCGATGTAGTCAGATAAAAAAGGGATTGCGTGCATCCACTCAACTTATAAGAGCAGGCGCTTGAGATAGCCTTCGATACTTTGCAACACACATTTGACGCTTCGACAGTTATTTGTTCGACAATGGTACATCTTAGCCGCAATAGGACCCTTAATTTTGATCTTTATGCCAACGGTGGATGGACTCTTACCGCGTGCCTTCTGAGTAGCAAAGGAGTCTGATGGAATGCGATGAGCTGCCTACATGCACTGGCTAAAACACGCGCAGCTCCCCTTTGCAGCTGAAGATGCCTTCGTCGGATTTTACCGCGCCTTGGTCTTGGGGCAGTGCTGGGAAAGTTTGAAAGGAATTGGTCGACACAATGTCTTATTCCCACTCCTGACGCATGTTGTGGTGAAGGCTTCAGGGAGAGATTAAGTGGACATCCTCGATCTACAGAATTCTAAGGTATAAATATGTCATTGGCTTTAGTTCCTAATATTGCTCAGCTTTGAATATAAGGTCAGTTGATTAAATTTTGATATTTCTGAGAACAGTCGTCACAAAATAAGTAGGTGCCCTTGCGAGCGCCTACGAGGTTGTCACTACTTATAATATGTAGGTTTAGAAGACCCAAAATGTGCGATTTGACAAAAATGCTTCTTGTAAAGGTCGAAGTAACCTTACATCTTGACTGCTGGGCAAATCAACAGATCCGTTGGCTGCACTTAAAATGTGCGGAGCCCTGGAGAGAGGGGAATGTGGGGTGGGATTGGTGAACGACCATGGAGCTATGATCGGGGGTTGAGTCGCTGAGGCATCTTCCTTCCCACCTACCACTCCCATTGGCAAAAACTCTGTGGGCCCCTCCGACGTTCCCGATGATAGCTGCTGTTGTTGAATTTTCCCAGGCTTACTGAAGTCCAAGGGTAAGGCGACGATTCCCTTTGTTGTGCTTCCCGTAGCTTGTGAAGTTGGTGTTAGCATTACTGTCTGGTCCGTAATGCCATGTTTGTTGGCTTTATGTGTACGAAGAAAATATTTGTTGCAAATCCACTTGTTACAGATGTCGCAGAGGACACGCATCTGGTTTGGTGACTTGCGAGGAGTTGTGCCGGTGGAACCGTTAGGCAGGACGCGCTTTGCCGCCAGACCGGAAGCGGCGAGATGCACGGGATTCCACTTGGTTGTGGTGGTCACCGAGGCGGTGGGGTTCACCACCATTCCTACTGCCGCCGTTGGTGGTGCAGGGGGAGGTGGAGGCTGCATGGTAAGAGGGGTTGGATAGAGTCCAGGAGGGGAGGAGAGGAGTCCCAACGGTGGAGGCAGCAGTAGAGCGTTCGAAGCTGGCGCCGTAACGGTTAAGTCGAAACCACCGCTTTCAATTCCCACCTCGTTCACTGTGTGCGCATTTGCAAATATAGACAGCTACACATCAGTCTCTCTTCGCCCTTCTATTTTCACATGGTAACTAGACACCCAATTAATGGAAGTATGCTTCATCCCTGCTACACCATACATAAAAGTGTGATTAAATACGGTAATGTCTGAAAACCACCACCATACAGTACCCAACAGCAACAGCGAGGGTGGTAGAGAGGAAGGCCGAAAGAGGGACATGTGTTTCAAGAGAGGGGACGGGAACTTTTTCAAAACGCCTACCTGGAACCTTTGAATGTCAGCTTGATGGGAACAGCCGCGTACTCGCAGTTGAAGAGGTTCCCATTTCTTTTGTGAAAAATATATTGCTTCATCTAAGTATGCGTACGGTTGTGCGGACGCACAAGCGTGCGCACGTGCGTGTTGTGCTTTTAACCTTAGCTTTCACTGGTTAAACTCGCACACGCACCACAAATTTACTGACAAAAACATACCACATTCGTAATATGCGGGCACTAGAAGGAATCGTGCATATTTGCATGCGCCTTCACTCGCACGTGTGTAAGTGGCTGGTCGTCTGCCACCTCTCTCATTCAGTCATAGTATTTAATGTCCTTTCGCTTAAAAGTGGAAAATAATAGAGAATTATGCCCTTGAGTGGTGGTGAGTGAAAGAATTTACTTCACATCTGAAGTCACTTCAAATGGGTACGAGACGCTTACCATTTACTAAATCAAGTTTAATTACCCCTTCATTCAGAATAAGAAGGTGAGAGTTTTTTTGATCTCCTTTGCAGAATGCAAATTAGTGTTGAACATTTTCGATCTGAGGGGACGATTATAACCGTTTAAATGAACTTTACATCACCATGCACTTTAGGATAAAGCTTTTCGAGAACCAGACCATCTGTCACAAGCTTTGGTAGTGAATAGTCTATGTTCCTTAATTAAACAGCAGGGAAAATATTACCCTAAAACTTACTTGATAGTGACGGTGGAATCATGCCGTTCATGGTGCTCGGCACACTAAGCTGCGGTACACTACCCTGTTCTCGAGTAATTGTTTCAACAGACGTAGTTGATGGTAGCCGCATAAGTGGAGGATTTGGCAATTGAAAGGCAGCAGACGTTGGACTGCCACGGTCAGAATTGCTTGTCGGTGTCATTTTGGCGGTTGAGGCATCACTTTCACCGTTGCTGTCTAGCGTTCTCGCGCTCAAAATAAAGATGAAAAATGATGGATCTGTAGGACTAAGACTGTGAATTGAGGTCAAGTGGGTCGGCAAAAACAAACGTGGACCAATTGTTTTATCACACAGTGGACAAGTAACTAGTGTATTTGCCGCCATTAGTTGCAAAATAGGGTCCTTTTTTGCCTCTTCTTGGGGTGGTCTTGACATGTCTGACATTACAGATGGAGGCTGTGTAGGTAACCACGGCGGTAGACCTCCCAATGGAGCAGGAAACTGGGATGGCAGCATGGGAGTCATGAGTGAAAGTGGTGGCGGAAGAGGTGGAGGTACGCCAAAAGTATCAAGATTTTGGTTTGTATTTTCAGGTTGTATCTTCTCTGCATGTTTTCCACCTGCGGTTCTAGAGATTGGTCCACCCACCTCCTGAGGTGAGAGGCCATGCACCTTGATCTTGTGTGTTCGGAGAAAGTACTTATTACACAGTTCCTTTTTGCACAAATCGCAAGTGACACGATCTGCTAATTTTGCAGCTGCCATGCTTGACTTGAACATATCAAGTGCTCCAGCATTAAGAGTTTTGCTAGTGACTGCGGAATTGAGAGTAGGGCTGGAAACTGCTTCACTGGCAATAACGGGTGGAATAAATGTGGCATTCTCGCTGAGTTCTATGCGGGAAGATTTGGATTCCGATTTGGCCGTCCACAATGAAACTTGCTCTTTCTCACTTGTTAGATTTGCTTCTGTTGAGTTCGGGATGTTTCGAAATCCTTCCACGGGAGTTCGACGGTTTGGAATGCTCTCCCCTAGTTGTTGGGCTGTGGCAGCTGAGGAAGTGAGGACATTCATCCATTCATTTGTGCTTGTACATGGTGACTTGTCCGTTGGATCATTGTCATCGGACTCACCTGAACCCACTTCACGTTTCCGGATTTGTGAGTAAGGTTCAGTGGGAATTCGATGAACATCGCTTTTGTGTTTTCGGAGGTAGTATTTATTACAAAAGTGCTTTTGACACAGGTCACAAAAATCTTCGTCTTTATTACCGTTAGCGGCTGCAGGAAGACTTTTTGTCCCCATAGACTGAAAACCAGGTGGAATCATCATAAAGGGATTGGAAAATTGGAAATCGCTGGGTATGGAAGTCGGCACCTCAGACGAGGGAGTTGTCAATCCAGAGAATAATTGTGATGTGAGATTTAATTCATCCCAATTGGAGTCTACGTCTGGTTTAGAAGTTGGAGTGGAAATTTTTGACTCAGAAGGCCAAGTAGAAGGGTGAATGGTGGAAGCGCTCAACATGGACATTGCTGCAACCAGCAAACGGTTCTTCAGTTCTTCGGCCTCTCTCGAATCACTTGTATCCACTGATGAGGGGGGCATTGCTAACTGTTGCTCGTTAAACGATTTCATGAGAGCGAAGACTGCTGAAGCGTCTGGAGGGAAACTATTATTAGTATCGGTCATACTTTACGACCTAAAAGGCAGAAATATAGCCAGATAATTGAAAGAGTGCATACAATTCCATGGTTGACCCTTTATAAGGTCTAGTGATGAATGTTGAACAGTGTCCGCAACTGGAAAATATTGATCGTCACGTATTTAAATGTAACGTGAATTCGCCAGACCCTTTCAAATAAAAGACGTTATTTGCTTTTCTTGTATGTTTACAATGCGAACAAGCCCAATTTGTAGTATTTATACAGTCTGCCTTATCAGGGGTTTAAGCCTCCCAGCCTAGTGCTAATTGGGGCTTTCATTTGAGCACCACCTGTGGACAGTTCCCAGAGCATAGCACCCTTTAGCCTACAATGCTCACCTCCCTGCTAATTGAGACTGGAATTTTATGGGCCGGTGAACAATGAGTTGCATTATTTTCGAATAGAAGGAAGAGAACCTAGTGCATTGTAGGACTTCGATAGGATCACTTGTAGCCACTTTGATCAGAAATCACGCATGATAGCGTATTTGGCAAAACGACTTTTCGATGGGATCATTCTTATATCCGTCATGCGCAAATGCTCTGAAAATTCACTTAGTTCTTTATTTTTGGACCTTAAAACCTGGCCGGCCGGGTCGAATCAACGATATCAGCTACTGAACTCCTCTCTGTCGATGATTATATAATAAGCAGATATTGCAGAACGGAAGCAACATTTGATTGAAACATTTAACGAACGAAACAGCTATGTCACAGACATCGCAAGTAAAATGACAGTAATAAGGGTACCAAAACCTCTTTTTATGAACGCGCCTCAACCTGTCTTAAATATGACAAATTTTGAGCCCAACTCGAATCGTCTTGAGATGCAGATTCTCAAAACTAGTGCAACTCGCAAAGAGGAGTGAATGCTGTAGTAAGCAAATGCTCATAAATCCGCCAAAGTACTAGACAAACATTATGCAACCTAAAGGCAATTTTAATTGCACAAGTTCAGAAAAGACGGGAAGACATAAAACAAGGTAACACTATTGGGATGGCAACGATGCACGTGTTGCAAGACCACTTGAGATTGACCGCATCGAAGATCCGAAATTGCAATTAAGAGCGGAAATTGTGCTGCTGGTGGTAGTCGCGGTGTGCCTGTATTCGTAGTTATGTGTACACTTCTGCGTTAAAAGATACGTATCTCACAAACCCCTTCGGATAGTTGGGAAAGTTGTTGCATTTTATGGGAGTTGAATGGCTCACCCAATAAACTCTTTGGCCCACCGTTGAGGGCACAGCCTTATGTGGTAATGGCTGCCTAAAATCAAACATATCAAATGCTATTGCTAATTCAATAAGTGCGCTGCCTCTCGAGCAATCCCAAATGACCACCGCAAGCAGGATTCGCCTCTCTGATGGCGGAAAAATGTGATGCCCATTTGCTGCATTTATTGCGTTTTTGGAATTTTACAGTCGTTTTCACCAGTTGTCAAAAATCTGACATCATTCATTTTGACAAGACTGCAGTAAATCATGAACACTTCTACTAAACATATAAAAAATTAGAACGGGAGGCAATCATCAGTTTTTATTTTGCCGATCAGATTCAAACATACATGCAACAGCAATTCTTAAGAAAACCATTGCAAATATAAAGCTGGATCAAGTGATTTGCAATGGAAACCAAAATAAAAGTATAAAACAATAAAATTTGCTATCAGGGGCTATTTTGGGAAAGACCGTTAAAAAGGACAAAATGGTTGAGAATCCCTGTCTATTTACAAGTTCTCAACCGGTACACCTCTGATATCACAAGAGCACACAAGAACGCGTTTTAGAGTAGCTCCTCCGTCATTTATCACAAGTTCTTTAAACCTTGCTCCCACTCTTTCCCTCTCTCCCCCCTTCCCTCACACCCACAAGTCTTCCTTTTAATTAAACTGCAAGCAAGCCTACGAAAAGCTTAGTCTGTGGGCACACACACACACACACAAATACGTGCACCGAGGGAGGGAGAGGGAGAGAGGGAAAGAGCAAGGTGCTTGCCTTCGTCATTTATCAAAACCACCTAAAAATTATAAGTTTGTGCGGTCCTTTACTGCGGCGAGTGGGGAGGTGGAAATTAAAATTTTCCTCAAAGCCCTAACTCACTCTGGCTTTGCAGTACTCTTTCAATAGCCCTCTGTGTCAAATGAAAGAGAGAAGGTCTCTGAAGTTGTTTACATCCTATGCAAACTCGTGTGCACAGTCTGTCAAACGAAGCACTTTTGATCTTTCTCGAAGAGAGGATATCTTAAAATGGGAAATTTCAGGCGACACCAATCATACGTGGGTGGCTGTAGTGCAGACCAGGGCAGGTGGCTAAATTTTGGCCCCACAAAGCCTCCTTTTTGAAGAAACGAGTGTATAAATCGTGTGCGCACGCACGACGGTAAATATAAACTTTTGTTGGTGGCATTTCCGGTATTCTTAGGAAGAATAGAATGTGCGCTGGAGTGTGGAAGGAGAGAGGAGAGGGGGAAGGTGAAGGCTACTGCAGCAGTGGCAAGCGCATTGAATCACTTAAGTGGAGGTAAACAATGGGACAGCACAAAACCGTTTATGAACTAAGGCGTCCTTCTTTGATGCACCTTAAATCACGCTAAGAGACCTTTACGTGGCCACTTCCAAACTCTACTCGCATTTTTGCCTCTTTCGCGGTTTTTCGACAGGACCAAAACCTACCCATCAAATGAATTGCACTTTAGATGAGCCTCTTCCCTTTTACCCTACATAACACACCCAACTACGAGCATCTCTCGTGCCTCCGCAGAGCCTTTGTGTGAGGATTTGGAATCAAAATTATGGCTTTTTAATGTTTAATCCATCAAACTCGTGTTTATTATCGAATTTTTTTTCGAACATTAAAGAAGCAGTAAGAAGATGTTTTTTTTTTGCTTGCGTTGGTAAAATGAATTTGGACGTCTAATTTTTTCGAGCGGTATTAGCAGAAAATTATGCACTTTGCTAATACATGCGTAAAATGCAAAACTTGTCCAGGTAATCCGAAATCGCTCAAAAGCATGGCATTTTTAAGTGTTTTTTTATTGGGTGGATAGTCTTGTTAAATTAAAGCAAGAGTGCCTAAATTGTAGAGGTGAAGGAAGGATAAGGTTATATCAACTTTAATAAGACCTAATATTGGATGCATTGTCATACAGCGCTTGAGAGTGGATGGGATGACAGCGTTGAAGATCAGATCCAGTAAGCCACTTGAATATGCCTGGGGTATAGAAATTGAAGACTGACCTGCTACAGGGGAAGAGGATTTGATTTGCTAAGTGTCGATACAATCGCACGTGAGCACATGCACACACACATAAGTCTTTATTCACACCTTAATCGTTTCAGGGTTTGAAAATAGATGAATAATTAGATCAACTAAGAGTGCGACGCAAATATTCTGCATTAAATTATCCTTCCCCCACTCCATTCTTTCTCTCCCCTCTCCCTCCCCTTCTCACACTATCCCGCTCTGCACTCTCGCTCGCCACAGAAAGAATCATAACTCCAACACGCCACAGCAAACACCACGCAGACCACCTCCCCTCTCTTAGTCTTAAGCGACCATTTCTCCAAAGCGTGTGTATTGAACTTGGATGCAAATTTGCGTAATTTGCATTCAGCGGTGCCGTTGCCTTAAACAACGATCTTCCCTCTCCTCCCCTTCTTGGAGCCGGCTCATTCCTCGCCCAAAGGTTTTGCTGCACACACGCGCGGTGGCTTGAGTTACATTTCGTGCGTTATGCATGCATTCTCTCTGTCCCATTTCAAACCCGTTCGCATAACATATCCATCATTTATTCACCAATTAAATTAACCAACAACCTGGGATTCGAAATGAGGCAGATTTACAGCCCAGTATTTGGCTCTCTCGACACATATTTGTTAGTTTCTCATGAAGAATGAGCATGATAGAGCAGTCTTACACCAAACAAAATGGAGAAAAATTAATAGTCAGATCTTAAAAAGAGCGAAAGATATTCGAAACGGCTCACTACTAGAATGCGAGTGGTGTGCTCCATTGGCGTCTGATGCATTTGGTGAGGAGTATTTACTAAGGTGTCTGTTTATGCCATTAAAGTATCGCAAGTAGCCACTGTGAATATTTGACTAGAGCCTTAGCAACACTCCAGATTGACTGGATTGGATGGGAGGCTTGGTATTTGGATACCATTAATTTTGAGCTGCTGCTGTCTCTCCCCTCCGCGTCCCACCGCTTCCGACTCCCTTCCCTCCTCCCATCCACATCGGCTTATCGCTGTCTGGACCAAATGTAAACACCGGGTTTTAGTAAAATTTACGTCTTCCTTTTTTGGGACGAGTGCAGTGCAGTTTGCCGATTTTTTGTCAAGTTTTCCATTCAAAGGTCAAATCATCTAACGTCTTCTAAGTAAATTTGTAAAATAGGTATAAGGAATGATGGAGAGAAAGTGGTGCTTCCTGCAAGGCATAAAAAGAACTTATTTACACGGCTGCGGATTAACTTTTGCCAAACTGTTGCCAATAACGAATACGTATCCCATCTATTTGAACTCGTAAATTTCAGCTCCCACTAGCCTTGCAAGTGGGACTCGGAAATGTCAGTCTTAGCATGGGTCAAATAAATACTAAATAGTTAAGGATCAAAATTCCATTGAGATGGCTGGAAAAGTAGCCTTACAGTTACTCTAGAACTAGGCTATTATTATTTTAAGACAAGTTTGCGAACGATGGGAATCATTCTGTGGTTCACTCCTACAGAATTTAAGTCCGTGTAACTTTATGCTTGAATATTATAATGCGACAAAAACTAAATTGATAAGTGGCAGAGAATGATTAGTCAGACTCATCTGAACCTGGGATCTATTCTGTTTTGGAAATCAACCACGAGTTTGGAACAAAAGTATTAAGGTTTAAGAACTTGTCAATCTTGAAAAAAATAGATATTCTTTCAAAAATTATTTAATTAAGCACTAGGGTCCGTCCCTCGTCTTCGCATTAATCCTCGTTTCCTTCGTTTAAATTTCGGTTGTTTCACTGATCTATGGTATACACTTATAACTTGCAGCACAATGTCGTGGAGTCCGTTCGTAGCGAGTGCTCATAATAAAACAGTCAAAAGCAACCATAATTAAAGCGTTTTCCTCAAACGTTCCTCCAAACTCTTATGGTTGCAAACTAAGCAGCTGCTAGAAGAGCCGCTAGAACAAAACAATTATATGAAGCCAGTAAAATCCAAAAACCGAAATCTGATAAAATGTAGATTTGCATTCACTGATCGAAAACTGCCAAAAAATCGGAGGGCGGAAGAAAATGCCAATGATATGTTAAAAGAAGCATTCTTAAGTCTGAAAATTTTAAGAGCAGACCAGTGGATTGGCCAGTAAAAACACTTTACAGCAGGAAATAATCACAACGCTCATAATTATAGGGCGGCTTTGAATTGTCCCTTCGAGGCAGGAAAAAGGAACGTGAAACAGGTGAGATGGATCACACACGCAGTGAGGGTGAGACATTAGCAGATCAGGGTAAGTGCTTCATTTACAGCCTGTGTAGAGACACACACGGAGAGGTGCACAGAGGAAGGTAAAGTGTTAAATCTTGCAATAGGATTTATGACAGAGAGGGGAGAGGGGTAATGTGACCCGTTTGGACGAAGCCCACCTGTGGAGATGGCTTCGCTGCTACTTGCGATGATTGATGGACTGATGGGACGGTAATTTCACATTTTAAATGAAGTGCGATGAAAAAAGTGGAAATAAACTACCACTAAAACCATTCACACGTAATTCACAAAATGCAGTGAAAGTTTACGCATAGAACCAGAGCTTAAATCCCAAAAAAGAGACCGAATTGCGTTAACGAAGAACAGGCTTTAGTAGACAGGCGTTAGCAAAACTAGTGAGTCTGTTCCAAGAGGGGAGTGTCATTAAGATAAACAAGTGTGAGTTCTGCCACAATTAGCGATTGGAAAAAGCAATTGTTCATAAAATGATAAAATGGAGAGCTCACCAAAGAAAGGCGATAGGTTTCCTCGGGTGCTATGAGGTTGAAACGCGCACAGGATGAAATGCAGCAATGAACAGCAGTCACGAATACTCAGGGAGTAATGAGCGGAAAAACAGCACCGTCGAATCAAAACGTCTGGCCAATCGTGAATGTGTGTGTGTTGATGGTTTGTTAAAAGACGGTTGTAGGAGCTCTCACATCTGCGCACGCGTCACACACACGTCCGCACTTCGCATACACACGCTTTAACTTCAAACACTGCACACTCGCACACACCTATCCACGCATGCAAATGCACACAAACTGCAACTTCTGCAGTACAGAGGGTAGGAGAAAGAGCAAACGTGTGTGTACAAAAGCGTATTGTGTCGCATTGTCTCCTCTGCCTCCCCCTATCACCCTCTCATATCCTCTCTCTTCGTTCTGCCACCAATGTGTCCGCGCGAATGGCTGTGACCGCAGAAACCCAGTGATTTCATTGGTACATTCACCCCCGCCTGCGCTAGTACGCACGCACGCATTTGATGCGTGCATGCGCATATGCATGTGTGCATCCATGTGTGATTGTGCACTGATTGTGCATGTCCTCTTCATATTTTCGGCCCATTTCACCTTATTGTATAAATAAAATGTCAAAATCTTTGGCATAGGAAGATAGACGTGGATGAGACTTTGGTTGTGCATGAAGTTAACGATTTTGATCAAAGTCCAATGCAACTGCCATAAGAAATAAATGCCTCCATCCTACTACTATTATTGTTTTCAGCATCACTTATCTTCGCACAGTACCCCATCGCTTAACTTGGCTATAACACAGCCGTACGGATACGTCCTTACACATGGAAGGGAAGGGATGCTGGAAGAACTCGTTCACCAGTTTAGACAGCATATGCGAAATGTTCCAGCCTTTGCAAATTGGCAGCTGGAGGTTATTAGTGTCTTATCATGGAGCTCACCCTTTTACTACTGAGATAATGCCTCCAGGCATGGGTTTTTGATCAAAATAATGGGTGTAAGCTCAATAATAATGCGAACTTGGAGGAGAATGGAAGCCATGAACAATAGTTTTCCTGATTTGCGTTTTGGCAAGCTTTCGTTATAACTGATTCTTATATCATTCGGTTTCAAGGAAATAACATGGTATTTTTATTCTAACCATACCATCGGTATTATCGTAGGAGTAGAAACTGTTAGGTTCTCTTCGAATTTTACAAAAATACTTAAATCTAGTTTGAAATTACGTTTCATTAATGATTAAGTTTCTGGGACTATGAGGCTTTGATGCGACAAAAAGGGGCGAAAAGAAATGACTGGGCATATAACTATGTAGGTACCAAATTTGGCCTTGTGACTACTGCGGAGATCACAATGGGACCTTCCCCTTTGAAGGCTCCGAATCATGTGAATGTGCTAAAGAATTATCATCGAAATTTGTAATTCGCATCAAGCAGTTTTAGTGTTGTGAAATCTGCGTTGCCTTAGGTTCTCTGAATTTGTGCCGTTGACCCATCAAAGGATCATTATTTGATTTAGCTAATTTTCTAATTTGTCTTAGTTAAGAATCGCATTTTGGGTATTGCTTGCGGGGGAAAATTACGGGACATGAGAGCAAATGACAACTTAACTTTGTATTCAATTTTAAAGGCACTATGGGCAGGATCGTATCAGGGCTTCTACTTGTTTAAAAGATTAAAAGTGATTTTTTAGAATCTCTTAAGCCGTTCTTATTGAAAGTTATCGAACACAAGCTCGGTTAGACGGAAATGTTCCCTTTCACGAGGTTTAAATGTACGCAAATACTGAAAACAGAGACTGCCTGGTTGGAACTATGCCAAGCAATGCAGTCAGTAAGACATTGCCTCGGCGTCAGCCAGATGGTATAGCCAAATTTGACGAGGAGGTTGAATGGCTCTGAGGCATCGCAGTTGGCGATTGTGTAATATTTTGCATAAACGGAGCTTGCTGTCCACTTATGCAAATACTCCAAAAACTTGCATAATTTCTGCGTGAATAATTATCATATTTGTGCTCCATATGATAGCAGGGAGGCACCTGTGCTCACCCAACCAGCCAGCTAACCACTATCCACTTGGCTGTGCGAGTGTGCAAATTTGATCGTCCATGCCTCGAAGGTATCGGGGGCACACGCGCACGCTCACAACGCGGCCTCGTTATGCAGTACTGAGGTGGTGTTCGAGATATGTGGGGGGTAGGTGTAGAGTGTTAAGGAAGTATGAGCTCTGGAAAGCTGTGCGGTTTTCTTTGGATTAGAGTGGCAGGTTGTGTCACCTCTTGTAAACACCACTCAGAGCATTTTCAGCCGTAACATCCAAAGTGCTCTTTTTACTGATGTCTCCTGCTCGACCAGTATTCAATATTAAGTTGATGTGTAGCACTTCTTGCATTTTACACATTGTTTTGTTTTTAATTAACTGTCTCCATGTTCACAATCAAAGTTTCCAATTAGATAATGGAGAACTGAACTGGACAAAACTTCAATATTTTAGCATGATTGGATGATTTGTCAACCGCGAACCTGCAAATGCTGTAGTGGATGTTATGGTTTGCATTACAGTTATGCCAATTACAATGGTGACATGTTGCGTTGATTTTAAATAAGGTAGAGGGATTGGTATACCAGAGCAAGCTGTTTAATTCTTCTTCCTTTAACCATTTTAAAACCGGGTTTTGAACTTCTTAACACGTGGAATGTGGAAGCAAAATGTCACAAAATTAAACTTGCTTGAAGCAAGACAATTAGATTGCAAGGTTTTAATGTTAGAAAACTACTTTGACCGATGAGAGAATGTGGCTGACTTAAAGAACTGTAGCATTAATCACCCAGAGAACGCCTAATCACCAAACAAACAAGTTCAATCCGTAAATGCTGCTAGACAGATTAATATTATCCCTGGTAAGTCGGCACGTAAAGGTCTCGCCATAAATTTGCCGACTTTACAATTTATCACCGCATACAAACCTCTCCTTAAATGGTACTTGGTTCCTAAATCCGCAAGCGTCATGAAGAGCGCGCATGCTTCCTGGTATCATCACTTCAGACAAGGTTTTGGACATCACAGCAGGCTGAAGCAGTTGTCGGCGAAGTCAAATGTCAACGTAGGGTCAGTGACCAATGCTCGCTTATAAACCTCATCAAGAACACCATTTAGTTCTCATTGACATGCTCAACTCTTAGTAAATGTTTCCTCCCAAAACAAGAAAGTTTAACGTCGTCACCAAGTAAAAACCAGTAATTGGCGACCTTTTATGACATGCACGAACAATTCATAATACCAACAGTTGAGGCAGAACGTGATCTGTAGCTTCAGAGTCCAAGTCGTAGTACTTCCTGCAACTAATTTGCTCTAATTTTCATACTATTCTTACATTGATTTGTACACTTAATCAAGTGCTTAAACACGCAAGCATTCGACCCTGTCGGTGGAGTTACGGTGGCACCACCTTCCCTCGGGGCACTTTAGCAATCGCCAAATATAATTCGTGAGAGCAGGTAAAATGGTCAGAAAAATAGCAGTTGGAATGACTATGTTTCAAATTCACTATCATATTAGTCTAAAGGCCTTTTTTACACTCCATTTCCTACATTCCTGACATGCCTCACTCCTTGTTACATGCCTCTGACTAAGGGGGCGTCTTTACCACCAGATTGGATGTTTTTAAGTGCTTACCGGGTCTTGATGCCCTCTTGAATCCGATTTACAGCTACGACACAACACGTGCTGTTCTCTCTCATAAAGAAGATCTCAACTCTTTAGCTGTGTAAGTGTAAAATCCCTTCAGCAACACATAAATACGTAATTTAATTTCATAGAGATATTCTCTTACGGGATTAACGATTGAGTAAATACAAGTTCGTATCTTTGACTGACGCTACGTACTTACGGACAACAAGAAGGCCCATATTTTTATCATTAAAAGAGTTTGCATAGACACATTGCGATCATTACATGTCAATGCACCCTCCGGCCAATCAATGAGCTTGCAGCTGACACTACTTAAGGCTAAGTGCAATGCTGTTTTTGCAAGTTAATCAAATCTGAAGCTTTTTCACAATTATTTGTTCAAGAGTTAGTATTTGATCTTTTCGTAGGTGTTTTTCTTGAATGAATTGACTCGTGAGCCGCTTGGACGCAGCACAAAGCCAATCCACTTTCTTTCGGCAAAATCACATGCCACCACACTAGTCGAAGTGACTGCATGAAAAATGTGAGTTGGATAGTAAAGGATGCATGAATGTGTGTACATGTCGGAATGATCCATTGAACTAATTTTATCCATCGAAATAGTGAATAACTATAAAGTAAAAAAAAAACTCAATCGCAAACCCTCTAGTAAGTGTTGCAGCAGCAGTGTTCATGTGTTTTCACACACCGCATTTCGGTGCAGAACAAGCAGGCAGAGTGAGCCGTCCAGCCAGTGTTTGCAGCTTTATCACCAAAGCTAAAACAAATCCCAATCGACTTGAGCTCACTTTGATTTGCGATATTGGCCATTTTGACGTAAGAGTTTAAGTGCACAAAGATTTATTCGAACACATCAATTACTAGCTATAGTCCGGTAAGGCAAGTTTTTTCCACAAAATAGCCCATCTCCTCATTCATTATTACTTCTGACCCCGCCCTAGCGTCTGCACGGAATTACCCTTTGGTCATCCAAAACAAAGCAACCCGTGCGTGCACTTCCACATTGTGGTGAACGGGGAGGGTTCGAGTAATCATATACATATGAACATGCAAAAAACCCTCTATTATGCGAATTTGTTTCTTTGTTAATTTTTGTGTAAATGTGTCGTGATGGTATTCGTCACACGCAGAATCGGCATTCTTTGCCTTGCTAACAATCACTCCTAATTAATCGCCATGAACTTCTGACTCCTGCAAGTAGTTTTCTGCCCTAGAGTTCTTAGTTCTAAGTTTTGTGCTCAACGAACCCTATAGTCGAAACAAGTTCTCCTTAAGTTATTATTATCTAGCCCACAGGATTCCCGTTTGTTGGTCCACTTGAAATGTTTAGACTGTGTGATAAATACTTTGATTTACACTTTCACCATCTATTTAACATAAAGTCGCATTTCTACGTACTGATAATTTAAAAATGAACTACAATGTGCACATTCGTTATTCCGTATGAATTGGGTCTGGACATCCGATCTAAGGCTATGCTCATGGCTACCGTCTTGTGGGACCGAAAGTGAACAATAATATGGAGGTGGGTAACTAAGACGAATGTGTCTTAAGTAATTTATCCAAGAGCATATACTAAAAACAAGTGCTAAAAATATATCTTGTTATCATGCGTAGCATTTTAATGCTAGAGGTGAGTAGCATAGAGAAATAATGGTCTAAAAATGCGTGCATCGCGACATTCCAATTCGGTGCATCCGATTTTCCTTCATCAGGTCAGAGCGCATGGGTGAGCCATGGTTAAAGTATATAGCCTAATGTTTAAAATTTGCAGACGCATATTTGTTTCCTACTTTAGCGTCTAAAATTCAGCGCCCATCATCTACTTTGCCCTCCCTACTCGATTTTCCCTTCACATTCTCTCTACCCACCTGTCCTCACCTCCTCCAGTGCGGTTCACGTCTATCGACCTAGCTGGGGAGGAATTCCTCAAACCCGCATTGCGCGCAAACTCAAATGTCGCCCACCACGGGGCATACGGCCGCACACACACGCACGCTCCCGTACACTAGTGCTAGCATAGTTGAGTCAATTTTTTTATTATTGCTGATCCACCATAAAGGTTAATACAAACCAGTCAGAAGAGAGGAAAGGGAGGTGGAAGGGACGAAATTCAGTTAGTAGGCCTACTCACATGAGCTCGGGATCGTTAGAGTAAATGAGCGCAGAGCGAGTGATGGTAGTGAGCAATGCATACACGCTCATGCGCAAAAAACGCGCTTTGCTACTTGGTCGTATTTGCATAGATGTGTGCAGAGATGCTTCCGTGCGTGCGTGCGTGCGTGCAAGTCTGCGGGCGCACTGTAGGATTGAAATTTTAATTCGGTTGCAGTTTAAAACGCGGCAACCAGATGATTGGTTAAAATTTTAAGCGCGACAAAAATTTTAACGCGTGCGCGTAAGGACATGTTTGTGCGTGGTTGTCAACTGAAATGTATAATTTCATAGGTAGGATAGGGACAAATAAAGGCATTTATTTTCGAAATAAGGTTAGCTTATGTAAAACCCAGCGTTCTATATGGACAGTGTGCAGCTGACCAATCAAAGCTTGCGATGATCTCGATTGGTGAATTATTGTTGGAAGCAAGTGACATATTTTAATGGCGTAATGAATTGCCGAACTACGTACAGTGCACATAAATGGAGAGCTCTGGATGCAAGAGAAGCAGTTAATGCACGCCTAGCACCCACAAAACACAATGACTTATACATTAAAAGCAGATAAAAAATGAACAACATGTTCCCTACATTATCATAATGTATGCTTGTACAGACCCTACCTCTCCCTTTATTCCCGTTTCGGTGTTCGCACCCCACTCTCCCTCTGACTCAGCTCATTTGAGTAGGCAAACACAGCACACAAATTGGGCAAACAAAACGACCGATTAGGGTATGCTCACTCACTAAGACTCACAGTAAGGCTGAGGAAGGCAAGGGGAGGAACTGGGAGTCCGCTTTATCAAAAATTAAACTAACGCTCGTGCAAACACAGCATTTCCTGAGATTCGGTGGGACGCGAGCGCGCGCCCAGGCACATTATGGATAGCGGGGTGGAGTAAGGCCACGAGTCTGATGTTCTGACAGACGGACGGCAGTATTCGAACAAGATAAACACTAACTGGTTTTCTTGAGCATATTTTGACCAAGACTCCTCACCCACAGAATCGTTTTTAAAATGCTTATTTATTGAGCCTTCTAAGCTACCTTATTTAAATTTATTCCTGGACAGCTACGAAATGCCAGTTTTTATAAACGCTTCGTGAATCCACATAAGACGCCTACACTCAACTCTAAGTGCGAAATTTTGTTTATCAAAAGATTTTTTTGCCTACCTGTAAAAATAGCTTAAACCCTGAATTATTTTAGGAAGATGAATTACAAGCGACACGATTTTAATGATTGTTCGAAGTTGCCGTTTGCTTGAAGTCAGAGGCATCGGACCCTTGAACTCTTAAATTATATAAGAGGCGTGTCCTGACATTTCAATGGTGAATTGGGAAATATTTTTTAGGTACACCCTAGTTCGGAATTCCTTACATTACAGCGCTGATCGCACCGCGGTATGCATTACATTCTGCACCTTCCCTTGTTTTGCAGTCATAAATTTAGGGTAATATAAATATATTTGGCCACTTAAAGACAGAAAGGCATTAATTTTAAAGTCAAATTTTTTAACGATTATAAGCAATTTTGGGAAGTCGTCATCCTTAAATAATAGTTAAGGGGCTCATTTGTACATTTAAGCTTTGCTAAATGAACCCTGACATATTTTTGATTATTACTATAACTTAAAGGTACGACGTCTGACAGGAATTACATTGAGCAGTAATTGATTTCATTTGGTGAGAGCATTGGCAGCTTTAAAAATCCTTACGCAAGTTAATAGGAAGAGTTGCATTGCATCAAAATGGTCAGATTTGATTAACAAGCAATTCGGGGAATTGGTGAGCCATTTTGCATGCACATTTGTCTATTGGGAGGATTTGAAAATAAGAATGGAAATGACTACCAGTGTTGTTTATGAAATGTCAACTAAACACAAAAATTTGCAGTCAAAAATGTACGAAAAAAATTTCTGACAGCGGAACATAAATCACCAATGAGAATTGATTGGCTAGGTTGGAAAATGTTTAAATTCTAAGAAAATGCATTTATTTGTCTTGTCTGGAAAGTTGTATGAAGGAAAAGCTAGTGAGGCTATAATACCTACTATAAGCAAATTGTGTTTCTCTAAACTTAGACATACAGTGTACAGGTCCTAATCCGACCTAATGTATGAATGCAGAAGTAAAACCGCGATAACTTTATTTTTTCATCGAAAATACTATTCAGAAGGTGACTTTTGTCGAAGCCAATAAACTCTAACGCTCGCTAGACGCCACCGGAGGCCGCAAAAGCTAACATTAAAGGGGGAGCACCTACTTCTAGTAAAGATGATGAGTTGCTGAAGCGGCCATTCTCTTGCGATAAAATTCCTACTCTCCTCTTCAAATTTTGATTTTCCTTCTTCCATGCTAGATCACCTGGATGTTTGTAAAAGCCCAAGCAACCAATTCTTTTGAGCTGTTAGTATTTCAACTGTCTGCTTTTGTCAATCTCCTAACTGCTTCAAACTTTCAGAATCATTTAAAGTCGACGTTTTTAGTCCACATGCTTTTGGTAAACCAGATGGACAACAGATATGACGGGGAGGCAAAGCTTGTTACGGGCCTGCTGCTTCTAGGCCTCTGCCCTTGATTGACGGTTTAAAGAAGACGTTTGGTTGCGTTTTGCGCATAAGTACGCATTATGTTTAAAACCGGCGAATGATTGACACTTAGGAAAGTAAGAGTATTAGGGTAATAACATAAGAGAAGTTTACGGGCATTCAACAAAACTACTGATCCGAATAATGTAGTCTTTCACAACAGTTCTTAGCATGTGGAATCTGCCAGGAAAACTTAATAAACAGGCCATTCTCCCATGTCTAAACTTTTGTGCACATTTTTTGTGTGCTTGTTTTTAGTGACATTTTTCGCTCATTAATAAGCCTTGCTCGCCAAAAGGCAACCGAATTTCAGTAAGATGGTTACTGTTACATTAATATAAAAATCTTACACATCCACTTCTCAAATGCGCGCATTAAAGGGGATAAAATTTCTCACTATTAAAGGTAACAGAAACTTGTTAGACGACTAAAGAGCATTCCAAATTGGTAATGTGGTTCTGCTTGTTCTAAATCCCTTTGACACGCAGTGCAGTTATCCGCCTTAAATGAAAAAAACCGGCTAAGTCTCTTTGATAGTGGCAAATCAAAAGTGGCAACTAGCTCTGATCCATTGTTAGCCACTTCGAGGCGAGTTTTTAGTCACCTTCCCCGATTGTGAGCAATGGTGGACCGCCCAACCCAAGAACCTTGGGTAAAAGCGGACACCTAGTAAATCATACCGTAGGGCCAGTGACGCCACGTGTTAACAGGACTTCAAGGAGGCGAGTTTGTGCACGAGTCTGGTGTAATTTGATTCCTACCGCCATCGCCACCACTAACGTTGTTCTAGCAACATTTGGAGGTCCGTGCACTCCTGTTACCGACTGACTCATCTGGCGTTGAGTAGTAGTTGATGCCGAGTAAAAGAAAAGGTAACGAAAAAAGCCGACCAGACAAATTGGACAAGCTGCTGTGGAAGCAGGTGTCTGTGCTAGCTCACTTTTAGGTTGGTTGTTAAGGTGTCACCTGGCTGCAAATGAAAATTACAAATTTAGGCCTCCATGAAGCAGGACAGCAAACAACGATCGGACACGCGGTGACATGCCAAATTTCACTGGAGCATGTCTTTAGCAGAATTTCTTGAACAATGGGGACCTTGAGAAAACTGGATTTCTCCGTTTGGTTCATCATGAAAATTAGTGGACCAGAAAATCTGGAGGCAGCATTACTTTTATATACTGCTACTTCAAAGATGTGAGCATAATAAAGTTGGATCCAAAAAACAGCTTAGGAGTCCGAATATTTCAATAGCGATGTTTGTGACTAGCATGTTTAAATTGCCTCGGGTTCGGTCTTCTTAATTGTTTTATCTACTTCATCATAGTCGATTGTTCTTAAACTCAGGCATGCAAGTCAATTCCGGATTCCACAGCCATAACGAGCGCTGTCCACTTAATTAAGTTCAGCATTCCCCAGAGTACCGTAGTCATTTAATTCTTACAGAGTCTTAAGTTGGCCTTTGTTAATTTATTAGTGGACAGCCTCTAATCCTGTCTCAGGCATAGTTAGGATAAACACATCACAATAGACGCATTAACGACGACCGAAACATTGCTACACATGGAATTAAGCAAACCAAACATTTATATGATTGACTTTGTGGCCATACTACGGCCTGCACGAATCCACATGACTTACTCGGACACATAACAACAGGAAGACACAAATAATGTAAAATTATTATTTTGTGCTGTCCACTAGTAAATGTCACTTCTTGATGTTGTTCGACAGGAAGGAAATATGTCTGGACAGGCCCTCGCGCTTGGAGTGTTTGAATTGCTGCAATACCAAAGGATCACATAGTCTCAGATAAACTAGAGCACCAGCTAGTTTGCTAGCGTCACCATCAAATAGTTTATCGCAAAATGTTGTCTTCAGTTTTCAAATACACAGTGGTACTTTTTTATTCCATCATCAGAGTATAAGGGAGCCCAATGTAACCAACATTGCAAATTGTTATTGATGATTTTGCATTACAATGTAAAAAATAGCACCTTCAATAAGGGTCGGTACTAATGACCAAGCTACGATTCCTCTTTCAAATATCATAATTTTGTGATGTTTTACTTGGTTGTTGATGTCGTGAATAATATGCGTAGCTATATTTTGAAAGAATTAAAAGCCAATTAATGGATAAATAAGTCCATTTTATAAAAAAAGAGCCCAATGATTTTGCCTTAACGCATTAACACACCGCTGTAAGAAGTTAAGCAAAAGTCATTCTATTTTAAATGGATCAACTGCTTACCAAAAAATGAGACTGAACTGGACGTTGTTTCACGGTGTTATGAGTCCTCACAACTAGTTCTTTCCTCCAGATCATTAAACAACACTAGCATGCAAAGCTCACATTCCACAATACAATTTTAATGTTTAAATTTAATGAGTTATTTTTTGGTGATCCGTGCGTGACAGACGTGGTGTATTAAAATAAAACCTTAACGGACACCTCATTGTCAGTGCTGCGATAGGGAAGATTGACGTTTGGCTGGGGAAGGGACAATGGAAAGGAAGGAAGGAAGAAAAAGGAAGTAAAAACGATAACCGACAATTGACAAATCGCACAATCATCACTCTATACAAATCAGCACCACCACAACCACTTATCAACAATGCTCGACCGAGTTGGCGTGCATTCTGACTGGCAGAGGGTGGCATCACAGAGTAGATTTCTATCGAGGGCGTGGATTATGGTAAACTTGGAAGATTGACAAATGGTGACAGGTCTCACGCAAACTTATACACACGCACTCGACCGACCAAAACCTACTAGTACAATCCTCCAATTGCATAAAGGGGCGGATTCCTGCGAACTGAGTAATTTCGTTAACTCTGCTACCATTTTGTTGAATGGAAATTGCTTAGTGAATGCACTTGACCCTGATTTACGCTGCCTATTTTGATGCGCGTTGTGGCATTTAGCAAGCAGTGGGGAGTGAGAGTGTGGGATGCATTCTTGCAAGGATGGAGTGATACTTCATCACTCAATTGCCATTTGCTAACTTCAAATCATAGTTCGATGTCGGGACGCCCGTGTCGGATCACAACAAAACCTTAAGAAAATGATTAATTGTCGGGCATTAATCTTGATAAAACAACCTTTCATGGTGGAGTGGTTTAGAGGCATGTTGAGAGGTGTGCGGTGATGATTCGTCGAAGACGGCTTAGTTTTCACAACAAAAAAACAAATGACATCAAAAACCGCATTAGGCCGCACTACTACCCACGAACGGAATGACTGATTGTGATAGTGATGGTGGTGGGACTAGTGAGGGATGGCAATTTTCTCTTTCTCTGCTAATCTCAATCACTTGCTTTTTCATCTGACAGCATTTTCAAAGTGCACGCTGCTAGGTGCTCCCTCGACCCACAGGCGGGATGGAAGGCCGAACAGTTTTTGACACCTTCAAACTGTAAATCATTTCTACCATCTGCCAGGATCTGATGCATAAAGTCAACTTGGTGAAAATACGACGGAAAGGAGAAAGGGCAGAAAAGAGTGGACTGCCATCAACTTACGCCTTAAATGTTTTTAGGTAATGCGAAACCACAGGAAAATGGATGGCTTATCTTGAATATCATAAACATTTGCATGTAATGCAAGAGAGTAGAATCTCTTATTCTTAAAAGCTTCGATGAAGGCGTTTTGTTACATTCATGGATGTCGTTTGTGTCTATAGAAAGGGAAAAAAGATTAAAAGTTCGTTCCAAACTTTATCAATGCAAGCAAAATTAATTTCTCGGGAAAAAGGGCCTGCAGGCTTAAAGGTGAAAGAAAATGATGGCAATGAGGAGAGAGATGAAGGGTGAATCGTTTAAGCACAACCTTAGGCACGACATATGTACTTTTGAGCTTGGCAAGGAGGGCAAAATTAACTTCGAAAATTGGCATGCCCGTTCCCTGCATGCATTCATGTGACAGAAGATTAATGAGAAGGGGCAATCTACTCTACCGCTCATATCTTACCCTCCGCCACCATTAGGACCAGCCTTGTGTGTTATTACCGTCATCATAACCTCACTACATTGTCTGTTTAAATATGCATCAATAGCAGCTGCCCTACCCTTCACTTGGGCTTCGGTGGAGTGGGGTAGGTGCTGGCTAAGAAATCGAGCCATTATTATTCCGTCTTTATCAAAAATTTATGCTGACATCAAGTTTGTATTCGCAATCAGCTTTGGAAGCACTCACTTCTGATAAGTTATGCAAACCCCTTGTATTCGAGAATGAGTAGGATGGGGTGGGTGATGGATTATGCCTCCTCTTTCCCTGCGTGTGTGACTATGGCCACAGCTCACTTATAGGGCAGGTGGACGGGATTGGCGGCCATTGAGATCAGGCAGGGCTCGGACAAGATTGCGAAAACCACTTCCCAAACGGACAAAACGGACTCCAGTCTGGGTAATTAATCATGCACAAGATGATTAGTTTTGACTTTGCTAATGAAGGCATACGTTGTAATTACTGCATCATCTACTACTTCGGCGCGGAACAAAGGCGCTTTGGGGATCTTATGGACATTTTATTTGGTCTCTTACGCACCTCATTTTGATTACGAAGGGGAGTACATTTCTGCTAACCTTACGCAGAAATAATACAATGGGAGATATTTCAGTCTTCTCATTCTTCACAGCCCCTTTCTTGTTCCCATGCGGTTTATAAATTGCCAAAGCATGTTTTAAATTCTGTTTGGAGCATGATCTGACTCTCCAAATAAGTAATTTCGTTGCCTGCAAAGATAACATTTGCAATCACCAAGGTCCAAATGTTGAGGAAAATGAAAACCTCTTGTTAATTAAATCTTACTTACTAGTTTTGCCCTGTTACCAGACCATAATAGCATGTCTTTCATTAATCAAGGGTGGACAGAACCTGCAACAAGTCGCATTATAAATTCTGGTTTCCAGTTAGCAGAACTTTAATCAGCAGTTCGTTGTAAAACTGTTATTATTTTAAATAATTAGGTACAAATTGCTACGAATGGAGTCTTGCTCCAATTTATGTTTCGTCTCTTCAGCCTGAAATTTCAAAATACTCATTTAAACAATCGCGAAATTGCAAGAATTACTAAGGAGAAGGGCGCGAGATAGAAAGGCGGAAGTGTCATTTTAATGTGCGAGATTTGAAGTCTTAGTCCCCTGCTTATTCGCTAGAGCAAATTGCTGTGAGGTTTCAAAAACGTCCAAATAACATACCACTTGATCCCGTCAAGAGATTAGACAACAGCAGTAGGAAGAGCAGCAGCGAGGGCAGTAGTAGCTTTAGCGTGGTCCCTTGTCCATCAGACAGACCTCTTCCTCCTCCCCCAGTCCAAATAATTCCCACTTTAAAAGTGATTTCCGTCCCCTTTTCCCCCCTCCTCCTCCTCTTCCTCCATCAAACCTTTCACCTTCTCACACGCACTCCTGTTATCATGACAGACTATCTGCCCGTGTGTGTGTACGTGCTCGCGTGTCCATGGGATAGGGAAAATGCAATCGCGGAGAAGTGGGGGTAGGGGAGTGAGCGGGTAGGTGGACAGAGAAGAGGGGGTTTAAAATTAGCGTCAATTAGGTCTTCTGCTCAACAAGCAACACGCTTCCCATCGGTCCAGCCCACTCCACCACAGCATAGTGAAATGCATCGTGCGTAATGCATTACTATTAGCAGCAACATCAGCGTCATTGTCGTGCTGTCCATACTCCACCCCACCCCAGTCGAATTTTGTCCACTTTCAAAGTAGCACCAGTAGAGCACTTCAAGAGTGGAGGAATGGATGCCTAATGATAATTGACTCGGCTTAATGTGAAAATATTTTGTGAGCTGGACAAACAGGAGATTGTTGGCGACAGCGCTAAAGGCGGCGCCAATTGAATTAAGGACACTGCAACGGTAAAATACTTTTGTAAATGGCAGTTGAGGTATGAACATTTTTTAAATAAGGTTGTGAGATAATTCTCAAAATCCAAAGATATGTTGGCCTGACTGAGGATGATCTTCAGACCACTGCATTAAGATTTTTTCATCAAAACGATCCTACATTTTATTATCGAATGATAGCTGAGGACCTCTTGACTGCGCAACCTTGTCCATCACGTCGAATAAACTAGTCTCGCGGGAAGAATTTCATCAACTATCAGGTTTCATAATCCCGGCTGGAGTAGGCACACGCATGTGATGATTATAAAACTCACCTCACTGAAAATAGGACAAATCGAATTCGGTGATTGGAGCTGTTTGTGTGAAAATAATTTCATACCACACGAAATTTTTTAAAACTTTCACAAACAACTGTACTTATGCATTATCTTATTATGAGAACATTGCAGATTAGCAGTGCTAGAAGGTGATTCGATTCTGTGATCTCTACGTGAACTAAAATGGACCAAATGGTTGTCACATCTGTTGATAAGCTTATTCATGACGCATTTTTAACATCCACTAAACTTTCCGGTCAGTGGTTAAACAATCACCTCGTAGGTATGAAATGAATGCATGCATGGAAGGAGGTGTTGACTTCGTATCGCGTGTTGAAGCAAATCGTGTCAGACCGCTTCTAAAAGTACCGGCAAACATTTCACTTCAGCACACAAATAAACTTTTATTCAATTGTTGCTGCTGGGACCGGAAAATAAAATAACTCTTTCAGAATATTTATTCCGTAATCAAATAAAGTTATTTTGATAAATCGATTTCGTAAAAATTTATTAAATTCTTGAATGTAAAGCACAGCCCAATGGCAACAATGGGACTATGCACCGATCCACTAACCAGATTAATCATTGAAACTTGTTTGGGAAAAAGAAATTGGATGTGAAAATAAGGCTCAAGCATAGCGGAGTTATTTCCGATCAAATCGGTAGAAACAAGTTAATCAAAAAAGTTTAGAACTAATCATTAAAATTTTACTAAAGAATGTACAAATAAATTGCAGTACAAATTTCAGTTGCACAAAGTTTTAAATATTAGAAGCATTTACAGACTGTTTTGGCGATTTCGCCTAATGTCATAATTTGGTTAAACTTCGTTAATTATTAAAAGAAACTAACGCCTTTGACATGGTATAATGCACACCAAGTGACTTTATCAAGGCACATCCTAAAATCAAGTTTCATTTTTGTCAATTATATTTTAAAAACAGCTTCGATTCTCATATATATATATATATAAACCAGTAGGGAGTGTTAAGGCCCCTTCTAAATGCCTTCGAGAAAGGCATTGTAAACGAAAGGGAAGCATCGGTAGTGTACAGCACCAAATTAGAGTAGCCGAGATCCTTTAACATTTTAAATGGACTACTAAAACTGAGCTATCCACATAACAGTAGTTTTAAGCAGCGATGCTCTTTACTCTCTTGGTTACCACCTTCTGACTGATACGGTTAAAATTCTCACGCATGCAGAAATGACGTGAACTCCCCGACACCCGGTTAATGGAGTCCGAGCGGTATCTGCTTGCGCAATCTCAGAAACGATGGTGTTCACAGGCACACCACTCGTGTACTCATCCACTGTTAACACTCAACACATGTTAATAATACCTGGGAAAATAGGGACGTGAGAAGATGCAAAAGAGACTACAGGAGGGTGGGAGTGTTGTTAAAGTAAGTAGTAAAAGGTGAAGGCTGGAGTCAACCTGTGCCATTAACGATACGTTTTGAAATAATTAGCTGCAGAGTTACGGCATCATGACAGTTATATTCACGAGCGTTACTGCTGTATCGACTAGCTGTCTTCACACTTCAAACATAGGCGGTTCCTTGCCTGCATCAGCACTGCGAACATGTTTATTCCCATCGCAATTAAGGGAGTGGATGATACCGATAATTTGAAATTCATCATCATTTGTAGCCACCTGCCCATGTGAATTTTCAAGACGATTAATTCACCTATTTAAGTTCTCATGCGAAAGTTGTGGTGATGGACACGCTAATGGTTGTTTTCGAACTTTAAAAAAACGGAAATTTTGTATGGAGCAAGGAACGAAACCGCAAAACGCTTCTATCACAAAGACCGCTTCTTAGTCACCACGACGACCGCCTCTATTTCTTCTCCTCATCCTCCTCTTGCTCCTTCTCCTCTTCATCCTCCTTCGTCTTAAACGCCCATCACTAAATTATCACTTCACATGCGCCTACACACGCGCTAGCGGCTTAAAGGTCACTAGGCCGTTCTCTACTGGGAAAGGGGGAAGCGCGAGCATCAAATACATTCCTCCTCCACCTCCCCTTCGCCTCTCCTCTCCTCCCTCTCACCTACCCTCCCGTCCCTACTTCCCGGCTCTCTTTCACTCATTCCAGGTGTGATTCACAGACGCCATGTAGCGGCGGCTACTGCCTAGTTTAAATCATATTTACAAGTTTTGGGTGCTGACTAACATGTGAATGTTAAACCGCAAGTGGAGACGCACACATCCTCTCCAATCCTTTGCTCTCCATCCCTCCCTACCCTCCGAATATTTATTCCCTATGGGATTTGTGATTAATTGGCCTCGTAGAAGCCTCTGTTGACGGGTAAAACGCTCGCGCTTGTTGCCGAGTGAAGTAGTAGTTGAACAGTTGGGACCAGTGCTGGTGTTAGTGAGGTCTTTCAATACACACAAAAATGATGGGCAAGACATGTCTGTATAGGTTTGAGGGTATTTTTTGGGTCCACTGCCATCTATTTGTTAACGCTTCAATTTTCACGTAGAACTGCATCTGCCATTGTAAGACAGCTGGGATGAATTCGTGCAAATTGCAGGATTTCATCCTCGAATTGCAAAATTGTCATTCTGCTTTGCCAAGTGTGGGAAAACTTAAAGGCAATACCAATCCATTCTTGCTGTGTGTCTATCAGTCCTCTAGTACAGTAATAATCAGAACCTCTGCATTATGTTTCCCCACCAATCGCGGCTTGCGAAATTTGTCCTCACCGGCTTCCTGAAGTCTTCGATCACTCGTCTCGTTTAAACAAGAAACGGTGCCAAATTTATGCTCAGGGAAGTCTATATTTAACAAGTGGACGTAAGGCAGTCTTGGAAATAGATTTAGAGCTTCGCGTTTTAACCTAAAGGTCACGGCATACTAATGGTTGAGGTGACACGTCAAAATAGACGGTGAGCGCTAAGCGTAACTGACAAACTGACTAATAACGGCAAAGTACTTAAAAATCAGCGCCTATTCAGGTAAAACTCGAATCTGCCGCACATTGCTACAAGTTACATAGCATAATGTGGTACATTTATTTAAACGGAAACAAAAGTAATAAACGATCGTTTGGTCTAGATCACTCGGATTACCATGTTTAAGACAATAACCAAAATACAGGCAATAATAAGTTGTTGTCCTCTTACAATGTTTTGACGATAAACATAGTCATTTTTGGCATGATATTTTCAGTTATAAACCAACGCTTAAACCGGTAATATGACACCCTTTTTAGAACTCAACACCAGTTCTCAAGAGAATAAAGAAAGTCAAAGAGTCGTCCAAGCAATTGTTTAATTTGAAAGTGGATGAATGCTGCGTAGTTGAATAAAGAGCTGTCGCTAAAATGGTTAATTAATTTCATATTTACTTTATTTTAATTAAAAATAACTGTGGGAAACGAGACTCGGACGTTATTTGTTCATTACGGATTCAAGGCAGAAGGCCATTCTGAAACTCACTTTATGAGGGGAATGTAGGTGATCAAAGTACAAGTCAAAGTAAAAGTAAGGTTTGATTGTTTGCATCAGAAGCTTGAATGCATCTGGATGGAAAAGATTCTTTGAGAATGATGAAAGTTCGTGATCAAGTTTAACATCTGCCTAACTGCTAAATCTTTAACAGATATGTTTTAGCTTTTTCAGACGCATCGCGCTGGCAAGTGAGAAGGGCGCAACTCAGCCATGTTTTCTTACATTCACCATGCCGACGAGTCTCTGTACTGCTGTCAATCTTTGAATCGGGACGTTGCTATGGCCACAACACCATTATTCACTTTTAATCCATACTGAGTGTGTGATTCTGGTTGCTATACCTCCTGTATTTAGTTCGACTACCAGTCCCACAAATTCAGGCTGTGGATCGCTCCCCTAATTCTGAATTTTACCACAGTCGGTTATGACTCATGGTCTAGACAAGTGCATTTTGTAAGGTTTAAAATAGAAATCGTTGTGCTATTTCCTACTCTGTAGTCCATTGTGACAGGTGTAATAGCTGATTAGTTTGCACGATTCCGTAGGATGTTGGATCTACTGCTCTCTTGACAATCACGGCAATGTTGGAAGTATAGTGAGGCTTTTCCAACTGTCAAAAGATATAAACGTCAAAATACATTGGGATGTTAGAACTAGTCAGCTGCTGGTTCTAAGAAGGCAGCATTTTGGAAAGCTTCGGCTATACGGGAATCAAACTTGTCAAAGTAAATGTAAATGACCATTCAGAAGAAGTCTCAAATTTCTAGGTGTTAGGCTATGGAAAATGAAATTCAAGTAATACACAGGTTAGACGGCTGTCATAAAATCTTAGAAAAGTCAACATTCCTAGAGGAAGTGGTATGCTAAAGGCTAACAAAATTTCTCTTTTTCATATGAACCAACGCAAAATCCTTGATCGGACTTTAAGGGCTAAATTACACGAGACCTAATCACCTGACTAAACAAAAATATCACCTGTCAATTAGATAAGGACGAGGTCAAAGGAACATAAACTGGTGAAATTAGACGAATCGCAAGATTAATTTTACTGCCCTTCCCAGTCAAGGCCCCGCAGATTGTGACATTCGTCCAAATTTATAACTTCGGTGCCATATAGAATTAGTTGGCTCTTCTTTATGCTTCCTAGGGCTTAGTTTATTTAAGGTCAGAGTCCGTCCAGCTGAACTCCCAAATCTCGGTCAGTTACTACCAAGCTAAAATCATCGTTCAGATTGAAGAACAAGTCTGCCTCTGATAGGTGGTAGCCGGGGTTATCAGGAGGAGCGTAGCCAATTGTGTGACATGGTTCCGTCTGCTTCTGGTGAAAATACACCGATTCGGTCAAGCCAACAGATGGTTATACCAAGAAAGACTGCAATTTTGGCTACCTACAATCGCCGTAGGATACACCAGTTGCATGCAACGTACTTCCTTAGGACTAGTGATAGTGAGCGTTGGTGAAACTACCAAAAATAGAGGCAAGGGAAAAAACTACAAGAAAGAATTCTAAAGAATTTAAATTATCACCGGCAGCCGTTAGGTGGCTGTTGAAGGAACTTCCTTTAGGCAAGCATTGTACGACCACAAAGCCCCACACTCTAGACAGTGTAAGGAAGCGGCGAGAGGAGCGAGGAAAGGAGCGGCAGAAAGTAGGTCCATGTGAAATTTGACAGGCGACTGAGGTAACCTCATTAAGTGATCCTGATAATAAATTGGCTTGCCGCTTCTTGCTTGTCTGCCACACATTCAGGCGTGACTGGCCTCATCAGCAAATTAAAACCACCACCTTCTGCTAGTGGAAATAATTGATGTCAAATTTAATTATTACTATTGCCTTTCTTGAAGGAAGCAAATTTAATTAGGTAAAAAGATTTCATTTATTAAATAGTATAACTGACAGGTAAACTAGTTTCGAGGGCAAGGAATGCAATTAGGCGAAAATTGAGCCCGTCGAGGCTACAGAAGTTCTATTATTGCAATGAACCATTTGATTTAAGCAAAATCACAACGTTTTTTAACTTATGTGAAAATCCCACTCACGACATTGGTGCTAGTCAACTGTAACTAGTGAATGTTGGAGATCCAAACGCGTTGATAGAAAACTAATACGACTTAAGCAGGTTCACAAGTCCAAAATTACATTGACTATGGCCATAAGTACAAGTTTACTGCAATCAGAAACACCAACTCGTTATATAAGTCACATTGAGAAGGGATAGGAATAAGTAGGGGCGGATTTGCCACTCAAGTTAAGCATGCCACATAAAAAATTAGCATGCCGTTGTAGGAACCGGAAGTGCTTTTTCAAACTCTGCAGGTAAGGAAGCAACTGCATCGAGAAGACCTGAAGTGATCCAACACTCACCGGGCAACATCTAAACACTTTACAAAGCAGACAAGGAAATTTTATTCGCTTTCCGTCCACAAGAGTTGAGTTTTATATTTTGCCGTGCGTGTACAATCGGCTACCATAGTTCATGAACAGCAAAGGCTGTAATAATCAGACCTGCTTGCGGCGCGAACATTCCAATTCAAGATCCTCAGATGGACCATAAATACCCACTGGCTGCCTTGTGTTTGTGGGCCAAGGGCTCCCATGAGCTAGGAATTGATGTCGTTAACCACAGCTGCAAGTTAAAAGCAGTTAACCATTCACTATAGTTAACAAAAAGACGTTTCGCATGCCCAACGTCGGTTCACATAACTTTAGCTGACGGGTGTGTTTTGGAATGTAGCAGGAGCATTTGATGTTTTTCTTGTCCCATTAAAGGATTTGGAAGTGCAAAGGGTTTGCATGTTTCAGCTTTGTTTTCAAAGGGCTAGGAACGATTCCCAAATTGCACTTATGGGGTAAGGATTGAAAAAATTACATTTGTGATTTATTTAGTTCTGCATATAATGGATATTGTAACCACTAGCACATAATGAAATGAAGATCAAACCTTATATAAGCATTAAAATAGAATTCAAAATCGTTTTGAACTACTTACCACACGCACATACACAAACACACACACACAACTTGCGCTCACAGTCATGTGAAGTCGGCAGACATGAATTTTGAGACAAACGAGCTCAATTTCATCTATGTAGCGAAAAAAGAAGAAATCAGATATCCTGACCAGTGTCCTCGAGCCATCTTGCGGTTTCTGTGGCAATTTAGACCAACCTAATTTACGAGTTAGCAAATCCGACCCTCTTGCAGTCCCCCAACGAAAAAGACCGCCACCAAAAGTAAGTTTTAGACTCATCTCATTCAAAGGACAAAAATAATATAATGAGCACAAATGCAGGTCCATGTCAATTTGTCTGCGTAGGAGCAAAGGCGACTTGCCAACCAATTCGAATCTTTGGTGCGTTTGGTGTAATGCTCTCAACCGTAAGCCTTACGTATAGAAACAAGATGGATGTAAAAGTAAGTACCATTCTTTGCATCTACCACTGCTAGTGGCGTCAAAAGTGATCACTTGATGGTTTGTGTTAATCCCGTGATGTACCAGATCCATAGCTAGAGTTGCACTAGTCAGTTTCTCATGCGATCCATTTCCTTTGGCTTAAATTCTGCAAGTATACAGCACTTGCTTTACTGGCCCGAAAATTATCGGTGCTGCGCATCGAAAATATTTTCACAAACATAATTATGAATTAAGGGAAGTTACACACATCCAAACAGCAAAATATTTAGTCTTAATTGAAAAAAGTTAAAAAAAACAGCTGATGATAAATAGTGCAGACTACTGAAAAAGCCTCTAATGGGGTTGGCGAAAGACAAGTTAAGGACAAGTATCCTTGCAAATGCATTGTTCCCTTTTCATCACATTTTTGATCAGAATAATGAAAAGAGAGAAACTCATTTGAAAATCGTGGGAAAAGTGTTGTCGAACAGGAGTGAAGTCGTGGGCCACACGTATTAAGCCTTGCTCTACCCTCGAAGGGACTAGAATGCCGCAGTCGTAAAATATCTGTAAAGTGGTTGTTTCCTTCCACCACTTAGCCTAGCTATAGTCCAAGAGTTTTTACATCGAGTCACACATCACCGAAGCATATTTAGTGAAATGTGTTTTTCAAAGCAAGTCCTGACCGCGGTGGGATGTTGGGGCATTCGGTGCTTCTAACACCTCGCCTACTGGTGCTGTTACTACCACGCCAGCCTTGTTGTGCATACCAAGGCGTCTTTTGATTAATTACCCAACTGGATGTCAGAGTAAAAATGGTTTGGAGGCAGCATTAAAATGCCCATGGGCCCATTTATATACGTACACTTGCACGCCTTCACACAGGTACGCATGTGTGTACGGGTACGCGGGCCTCTGGAAGTATATAAACAGCAAAGCAAACCTCCTTTACCATAACGATGTGAGATCAAAGGACCCTCTTTCATGCCCACGGAAACACAATTTTATACGGTGGGGAAAGAGGGTGGTGCTCCCCTTGCCTTTCTCCTCTTCCCTCATCTCCACCCGAAGGTGAACTTTATATAATCCTCTTTCATTACGGCGCTTAAATGTCAAATGCTCCTGGCGGTTCAATTTATCGTTTGCCTGGCCTGCGGAAAAAATCAAAATAAACCAAGATTTTTTGGGGTGAACTATGACTTACATGTCATCGATAGTTATGTTGCATACTGTCCACTCGTTGAGGCTGCCAGATGCGGATCAGGCTCCCATCTTCACTACTAACACCCAATTAACCAAAGACGCGTATTTTCTTTGGCAACAGAAACTTCCTGAAAATACAAATTTGCTGAATAAGACTAGATTCGATCAGAGGTAAGACAACTCTAAAATGCGAAAAATGAGGCATTTAAGCCCTCAAATTGCAACACTGAGAAGCAGCCTTATAATTGAAATCTAAGGCAATCTCTTCTTATCTTGACAAAACAGAGTTGGAGATCGCGAGCACTCTTCCTATTATTTTATACATATTTTCAATTGTCGCACCTTGATAGGGACCACAACTGCACATGCAATCATCAGCAGCAACCGGCAAAAGAGAGTTCGACGCTTGAGCTGGGGTCCTGTTTTGTGCTGACTTACGGAGGCAGTGGTGGCAATAGATGTGCCAGGATTACCGAGTCCCCAAATCACAAAGTCAATGAAGGTGGCACATCTTAGAAATAAGAGGGATAAAGGCGGGTTCTCGTATTGTAAAGGCATAACATTGGATCATAGCGAGATGACTGGGATTACCTTCAGTCTACGCGTTACATGATATGGGATTACAGGCGAATGCAGCCACTTTGATGAGAGCCATTCCTTTTACATTTTTCTTTTCGAGGTGCGATAGTCAATTTGTTCAATAGTGATTAACTACATGAATGCTGTGCCAGCCTTAGGAAAGAAAATGTTTCAGCAGGGATCATTGTTATTCCCATTAGTTAGGGTGCTGTACTGTTTTAGTCACTGCATTTGAACCAATTTATTAAGGCAAGAGTGACTGATAAGACAGCAGTGAATGTAATGATGCAATGAGACCTCTATTTTACTTCATAATCAAGCGAATAGCGGATGGTAACAACGTGCACATGCCCTTCAAGTTTGGTTGTGTGTTATCAAAGGGCCACTTGCATCCACTTCTAAGAAACATCAGTTTGATAAGGCAAAAGGTGCTTACAAAGTCCTACTCGGCTGTAGTACAGGAAAACGGAGTTGAGAATCAGGACGGAATTGAAGTAGGAGTTTTAGTGAGGCTTGGTGAAGAGTGTATGAACAAATAAAATCGTGCGCGAGTTTGTAGTGCTAAGGTTTGCGATGAAGAGGTTTAGCGAGAGCCGATAAACCGCATCAAAACTTAATGCCTTTCTTAAAACATCAATGGCCGCCTTATTTACGGTGCCCTAGGATAAATTCGTCTTGCAATTTTTCTCACCACTACAAACTCTATGCCATACTCATGTCGTCTTGGAACGATATTTTTCCATATTTGGTTTTGCTTACACGTGCAAGAGACTAAAAATAATGAAACTTTACTGTATGACGTCACGTCAAGGCATCAGTACAACAACGATAAAGTAAAAGAGATGAAATACCGCCTTTACCTAGGAACAACAATTAGTTTCAAACTAACAACTGGAATGCAATTTGACAAAATCTCTTTCTTTCCCGTTGGTTGCAAGTACGAACCTTTGTAAAGGCTCCAGCATTGTAATTCAGTTCAAACAGCAAGTCTAACATCAGCGAAGTTTCTACTCGAGAGATGTGGGTGAGGAGAAACATCGAAAAAGCTTGGGTTAGTAATTTAAGATTTGTAAACTTCGTAAGTGGTTCGAGTGCTGTTACAACTACCCTCTTTTTTATCTACGATGCCTTTATGCGACCAAAACATGGAAAAAGGCAGAACATGCTAAATTTTTTGAAAAAGCATGCACGCACACTAGTCACTGTGTTGACTGATATGGGCAAACGTTATTTAGGGGTCTGAATTCTCAAATTTTGTGGCCTTAATTTCGAAGTCTCGTTACGTAGGGAACGTTAGAAAATAAGTTATTTAAAGTACGCTAATTTATTTTTTGAGTCTGTTTAGGCATGATTTCCGCGAAAATCTGTTCACTACTAAAAAAGTGTTTTTATTTAAACGCAAGTATTAAAAGTTTTGAGATTACTAGTTCATAGACGCGCTCCACCAGTTTGAGAAAAAAGGCTGTCTAATGCAAATTGGATAATCATGATTTACGAATCTCGTGCTGACTAACTATCGTACCTATGCCATAACCATTTGACATGCTTAAGGAAGGTGATAAGAGGATCGATGCTAGCAAAACTCTGGTATGTTAAAAGATGGCACTGAACAAAGAGAACAATCATTAACAAGCGTAACCTCAGGAGTGGATGAGATGGCTGTATCAAATTCTAGAAAGAGTGGGTAGGGCCTAGCAAACGAAATCCTTTCTGAGGAGGTGTGGGTTCAAAAACTTCTCTAGTAGCGTGACAGGGAAAACCAACAAGTTTCACTGCCAGCATAGACTCGGAGTCACCCCTTTTCCAAGGACTGTACCACATTCGCACGTGTTTTCCTGCTTTTAGGTCAGTTTTCGCCCCTTTCGCTCACACATATGGAGGGCATTCAAATCATATGTTTACGATTTTGTGGGTGTGGGTGTGGGTGTGTGTGTGCGCAGGTATGCTTGTGTGTCGTCCAAACCACTAAGAGCAGAACTGTGCAATAAGGGACAAAATTTACGAAGGTGATAAATCACCTTGTAACCACATGGGGTTAAAAACACATTTGTTCGGCTCATAACCTATATGTATCGAAGACGCAAAAGTAATAATATAGGTCGAAAAGTTCAATGTGCCTATATCAGGACCAACTGCCCCCTCGAATCCTGTTCAATGGGCAAAATGCACATCTGTAGCTCTCTTTGTCCTGCTTCAGCCAATGCCTTATTTGCATTGGCAGAATTTTTGAACACTTATTTATGCTTTACCAACATGCACTTTTTAGTTTTGCAATTATAAATTACTTTAGTGAAGCTGTTTGAAGAAAAGCCTAAAGCTTCGATTGTTTAAGAGAGCATGGGTGAATTCGCACTTATGCAATAGGAATTATCCATTATTTTTAATCTGTCGCAGATTCACTGGTTTAGTCTAATTGGGATTTTAGCATAAAGGCGATATTTGCTATAGAGGCAAGGTAGAGATTGAAATTAAAATAGTAGGTTAACAACTTATTCAAAAATGTGTCATCCGTAGTTTGACGCTTGTGTATAAGCACCCACCCGCAACTTCAGCAGAAGAATCCCCAACCACCATTTGAATATTTAATGCTTTCTTATCAGGATTTAGGACTAGTTTAACTTTTGCTTCCCCGACACACAGCTAAGGTACGTCCACCCACTACTTCTTCCCTCCTTCCCTCCCTCCCTCCCTCCCTCCGTCTCTCTGTCTGTCTGCCTGCTCCTCAGGGTGAGTGCGTGTGTTCCGTGGAACTGAGTTGCAAAATCAACATTTGACACTTTGATGTCCGCGGGAGGCCGAGAAGGGAAAACGGGGGGTGACCGGCCAGTCAGCGAGGCAGTCTGGTGCTCAGAAGCATAAAGTGGGGCTGAAATTAAGCATGAAGCAAAGATCCTGGTCTACCACCACTCCTACTTCTTATCTTCCTCTTACTAAGCTGTCAAAATCACCAGGCAGTTCTTTTGTCGACTTAAGTGTAAGCAGACACGGTAAGAAATTGTTATAATGGTCAAAATTTTAGAGATGAACTCAGGTTCAATGTGTATATTTTCTCTCTCAGCGTAAGCATTAATTGAATTTTAACTTCAACATAAGGTTAAAGGATATTGTCCGACACCAAATCGTATTTACTCCCTGTGTTCATAAGTGCTGCATAGGCGGCATGTCATATCATGGCTGGTTTTTAGGCAATGTTTCGTACGATTGGAGGTGATAGGTTATCTAAGAAATTAAGACCCTTTACCATCTCTTTTGGCGGAAAATTCGAAATCTGTTTAAGCTTTTTAAAGTAAGAGTTGCCTTTTGAATAGTTCTTGTTGTTTTACTTTTGTGCGTAACTTACTATAATAAGTTTGAAAAAAAGGAAAATCGAGTCCACCATTCAAATGCTGCATTAATTATAATATCCGTGCTTAAATGGTGAAAAGTGTTGGTGTCTAACATCCACTTGGCGAAGTGTCTATCGCCAGGATTCATGGAGAAGTTCCGAGAGAAAGTTCGGATAACATGCATGCGGACTCCTTTTTTCAAAGACTGCTGCAAAGGAGGGTGTCCACGGAAAGCCTCATTCATGGTGTCTTCACTCTTTTGCTTTTTTTTCGTTTTCACTTTCCTTCTCTACCTTCCCCACACCTCAGTGTTCGTAGTTTGCATGAAACCTTTTCTCACGAGGTTGGAGGCATGTGGGAACGCCATCGTCAGGTTGCACCGCCGCAATTGGGCACTCACGGAGGCCCTCTAAAAAGACCCTCTGCAAGAACATCATAAGAGCAACAAAAAGTACTAGCGCCCAAACCGCTGCCAAGAGAAAAGTTCCCGACTTTTTACCTTTTCGTTTGGAGTTAAGCATCACACGGGGATGAGATTCAGGCGCCAGTCGATGCCAACTTATGCTAAGTAAAGTAGTAAAACTCATCGCCTCATCGCCTATAAGCTCACTTGTCGGAATAGGAAAGAAAATGTTCACTCCTTTACAAAAAATATCGCATGCCAAATTGGTAACACATGCTTCCAAACCGTAGCACTTTTAAATGCAAAAAATTTGTAGGATCTCAATGAACAAATAACTGTGACTCCCCAATAGCAACTATTCTTGGATCTCAAAGTGCTAGACTGTTGGAAGATAGGGGTAATCAAAAAGGAGTTTTGGTGTTTTATTAAGAAGAGGAGTTAGAGTTAGTTTGTTTATTAATGCTTCAATCTTCGAGTCGTACGCACGTTAAACCATGCGCGTCTTTTATTGCTTGCGCAGGTCTTGCAAGGGTGTGTGCCATGATTTTCTAAACGATTTCATCTTACATTCTGTCTGCCAGCATAAAACCGCAGGGAGTGTAAAAGACTCTTATATTTTTGAAAATTTTTAACGTGATGGCTTTAATTATCTTCTGTTCCCTCACCTTTAGCATGAAATTCTTATTGTCTCAAATGTCATTCTTCATTCTAGTCCAACCCATTTATTTATAATTGAGTGCAACGCCTAGACACAAAATTTCATGACAGATAAATCTTCTCTTTCGGATAATAATAACGCAGTGATTATGCTTCTACAGTGGGTAGGCAGGAGGCGGAGATGAAGACGTTTAGAACGCCACGTGGTATGAATAGTGAACAATACTTCCACCTCATTATGTAGGGGAGTGGCAAAGATAATTGCAAATTTCCAAAGGACCCACTAATTAGATTTCGTAGCTTAACTTTTGGCCGAGCTGATACTTTTTGCTCTCGGAATTTCGTTTGCTCTACTTGGGTTTTATTTTCGTTTCGCCTTATCGGGGAAAGAGACTTATAGGGAGAAAAATAATCTAATATGTTTATTACTTTACAGAAAGAGGAGTAGAAATAGGGAGGGAGGAGGAAAGCAAGAAATGGAAGGTCTCAAGTTGAAGAAGTCGGTCGATGAAGAAGAAGGGAATGAGGAGAAGAACCAGAAGAGGGAAAAGGACAGTAAAAGCTCCTCCGGGAATTTCTGCCCACAAACAGCCTCTCATCAGACAATGCGAGAACACGAAGCGATTATGCCAGGATTGCGATCAGATTTTAACTTAAGCTAAGACCGAATTTCCCAAGAGAATATCCAGTCTGAGGAGAATATGGGGAAACAACTAAATAAATTTAGGTTTTTAATGGAGTTCTGCCAAATGGTAACCAAGACAAACCACCCAGCCGTGTATGTAATGAAATTTAGCTAATATCCATAAGTGAGTAAATCATGGACAACACACATTGTATTTAGCGTTCTTTAACTACAAAGCGGAGAGTTAAGAGTGTTAGTTGGGTCGAAGATTTGTAAGGTCTGGTAATGATAAAAAAGTAAAGGAAAAGAGCAGAGCTTGTGATGAAAACATTTCTAGTGTCAGTGGCTGCAGTTATATTAGGGCGTCTTATAACATAAAAGTCCATGCATTGACTAAAACACATTGCGGGTAGGTTGTTTTTATATTTAACCCTAAAAAATTCATAAATCGTCCTTTTAAAAAGTTGTGCAGAGCTGAACGACTTCTTGTGTAGCTTTTTTAGCTGGTAATCAAAGTTTAAGCAAACAGCAGATGTAGAGGTTGAGAAGTGACCATTTTATGCATAAATGCGTATCAGAGGAGGGTTTTGCCCCAAGCTCTTTAATTTTTCAACATTTCCCCTCGATCCGCTGCAGGGAGATGCAATCTATAAACGGGCCTGGGGTATGCTATTGTGGAATTTAAATGAGTGGGCATTGCGTGCAAAGCGTTATCAATCGGACGCTGCAGGAAGTCGTCTCCCCACCCCTCTCACTCACTCATCTACCTTAAGAGCGAGCGAGACCGCACAATCTTGACACTGCATCTCTTCAACCCACTCCACACCGCTGCTGCTGTTGCCGTAGCTTATGGTGGTGAGTGAGATTAAAACTGTGAAAATGCCGCAAAACTCTCGGCAAATTCGTCACAGATAGGGATCGACTGCCTTAGCTTCTGTGCACACTCACAGTCTCCCTAGTGAGACCTCACTTGGACTCGTCCGATGCCACCTGCCTGGCGCTTGTTGCAATCCTCTTCGCATCGCACTAGCCATAGCTTCTAGTCACATTTTTGCCAAGCAAATTATGCAAACCTACCTCATTTTCTTCAATATGCATTAACATTTCCTCTTCATACAAATGCATTTAATGCATATTTGTTCACTGTGTTCGAATGGGTTGTTGACGATATTTCTTGCACCACCACCTATTAAACGAAAAAATCATTCCACCTACCTCCGACATGCAGAGGCAATCCTCACCCATAAAATATGTTGCTCATAAAGGGACACCACTGGAATGGAGAAAACGAAAATCCGCTCACATGAGCCCATCATGAAGGAACAACATTCGCCCAATTCAAGTGATTTGGTGGAAGTTTTTTGTGTGCAACTCAATTAGGTCACCTCCATTCGCTTACATGGAAGTAAAACCCTTAGGGCGTTATGTCGAGCACTTTGGTGTCCCGAAAGAAAATTCGCTTATATCTCGAAACGGTCAAATAAAAGCCTGTTTGAGGAACTTAAGAAGGTATTTAGCTGAACTCAAGTGGGTCGCTATCAACACTGTCGTTTAAATATAAAGTTTCGTACTGCTGGTGAAATTTAGCTACAGAAGCAAAGGTAGTCTCGCGTTAGTTTTGCAAAAAATACGATAAGTTGCTGCAAAACTCACTTTGATTGTTTCAGCAATTGGTGCTGCTTGTGTAATTTTGAAAGAAAATATTCACGTACTTACCGTGTTGTGATTTTTTCCATTAACACAAAATACATTAGATTTAATGAAACTGTTTAGTTTACTTGGATCTTCACAACACATTCTTAGTTTCGTAGGCAAAAAAAACGTCGGAGAGCTACAACTATCAACAAACTTTGCATTCAACGTGGTACAAACTTAGAAGAATTTAGTTGTTGGTAACTTTGCAGGTTCTTGACAAGTAATGTTTAATACATCTGCGAATTCAGCCCAAGCATTTGCCACTTTCGCAACTATTTGTTCAATGGTATGTGGGAATTCGCGGTGTGGTATTAAATCCAAATGTGCTCAGTTGGTATGGAATGAGGAGGGTATGGCTCAAAATGTTCACTGCAAAACCCAACCAAAATTGAAACTGCTGTCTCTCTTCTCCTCATTTCGCTATTCGATCTTTCTCCCCAATTTTCTCTTGAAAATACATTCGTAAGTGCGACACCTTCTCTTATAATTTAGAACAATTAGTTGCGCAGCGTTAGTCTGGCAATGGCACGAAACTTCAAGTCGGCATTTTGGTATTGCTTTAATTCAAGCGACTATCCTTCAATACCTCATAGCTCCTAGTACCAAGCGAGAATCGAGTAGAAAGGCGGCCCACATTTAGACCCATCGCCATGTATCTTAGTTTGATTCCTGAGCAAACAAAATGTCCTAATTTGGACATTAACACGTGCCTCTGTGTCATTTTGTGTTTTCTTAACTGTGTTTATGTGCACATGGACACATTTACAGTCAAATGTATCCTTCCTTCCTTTATTGGGGCGAATGGGGAGGGGCGTGGTCGTGGGTGGGTGTCCCTTCTGTTATTTCAGGTTGAATTTACAGGGTGATTTGTAACCACAAACAGCATTTTGTGGCTATACGCGAGGGTTTCTGTCTCCAGTTTAACGCCAACTTGTTGCCATTTCAACACTACGCATGTGTGCGCGCAAAGGCCACTTTTGCTGTCCGTTTTAGTGGAGGACTTACTGTCTGACAATTCTAATTAAATTAGGCATATCTTTGCAATCAGGCCTTCAATTCAGACCATTCTTTTTTGTTTTTGCCTTCATTTTGATGGCTCATTAAAACAGAAGTTCATTTCTGATCGCAAACAGCATTTTTTACAAAAAACAAGATAGCCGAATCTGATTAGTTTTCTGTGATACAGAGTAGTGATTAGAAGAGGCATAAAGTTGTATAAAAGATCCTAGCGTACGCGCCAAGCAAATACCCCTTACAAAATCTATGCCATCTTGGTAAAACCCTTCTAAACTTCTTTGTGACAGTTTAATGCATCTATTCCAGCCTGCATGAAGCCGGAAATAATGTTTTTTCGCCAGAAATTCGTTCAAAGGAGGCACGGCGACCAAAGTCAGTTATGCTGCCAAGTATTGTTCATCTAACAGAGGGTCACCTCGTCTAATAACTCAAATTTTTGCACTTGTTGATAGTCATGAGCATCGACATTGCACCAATGTTACGTTGTCAAGATAGTGATAAGGAGTTCTTTCCCGAACATTCAATCCACAATCAGCAACTGATAAAACAAATGTGACCTTCAAGGAGGAACGAAACGCGAAGTATATATGGTCTACTCATTTCCGGATGTGTATCTTACCTTGCCTTACTTTTAACCAAATTTTTTCATCACTATTTTGCTAACTAGTGAAGTTTCCTCTAAGCAGTGCAATTTAAAAAGCCTCATGATTAGAATATGATGGGAGAGCTGTGATAAATCGCGGTCTACCGATCGGTGTCGCTCCACGATTCGCAAATTTAAAAGGAGAGGACCATCACAACCAAGCTAGTTTAATTTAAAATGTCAGAGCAGCCAAAGCCTATTCAACCGACCTCTAAGGGCATTTACTAAACAAATTAACCAAATCAAAATGTCAAAATTTCAATCATGCAGCCAAACCGACAAGGTCAGCAGTCTTGACATTTAAAACCAAAGCACATGTCTCTATGCCTTTGCAAGGAGTTGAAGCGTCGAATGGGCACCTCGAATGTGCCAAATTTGTCGATAATGATTGGCAAGTTAACAACTTTTTAAATTTATTACCATACTAGTATCACTGTAGGTGGAGGAATTAGGAGTGGAGGCATTTATGCAGACTTAAAATAATATGCCATATCACTTCGAGCCTAACAAATATCGACACTTTATTGAGGGAATGTCGTTTGAAACAGCGCTTAAGATGGACATCCACCGCTCCAAAGGCCGACATTTGTCAGACAACTGACGGAGGAATCGTTCACTGTTGTGATTCTATGGATAAGTGTAATGGTTACAGAACTTGTATACCAGAATACTTACCCATATCTGATGCATTTTTGAGCGTTTTGCAATTTGACATGGAGTCGAATCCGACTCCGCACCGTATGTCATTCATCGTTTGCGTATTTGGGGTTAAATCAAATCATCTAATCATCGCCTTGATTTTCTGACCCACTTTAGGTACACTGCTGCCAGAAAGATCCAGATTTTTAGCAAATTTACCACAATTCAGACATTGCCAATCACTGTCAAAAAATTTATTCTTTTCTTCAATTTTGGAGGAGTGAGTCAGATGCCAAAAGTTTTGCATGTTACTAAGTAATCACGTCAAGTAAAAAGGACTAAGTTTCGCGTGGAAAAACGAAGTTTGGCTATTTTCGATGCCGAACGTAATAATTATGCTGAGTAATAATGCTTTTTACTTCGCTTTTTCAAAGAAAACTTACCAATGTATGTAAGCACACCAAAAAGGTATTTCGCAAAGGCCTCAAAGCGCAACTTGTGGGTGGCTTAACCACTATCACCCGAATTTATGAATGACGAATTCACTCAAAGCCATTTATTAATAAAGGCGGTAAAATATAATTATTCTCCGTTATGGTAACGGAAACGTCTATTATAGAAAAAAATATGCTGTATAAGGAGAACCAAAAGGGTAAAAAGAGCAACAAAGTGGTTTTCAACGTGTATAAATGGCATTCTAGCAGTAGGAGTAAATTTTAAAGGGCAGCTGAAGTTAGACCAATTCCACAAACAGAAAAAGATCCTTTGTGCGCGCACAGACTTGCTACCTCTTAAAGGCGCACTAGTGTGCTAACGATGATGAATGACGAACGACTTTTACATTATTTCCCACTTTGCCTACACACACAGTGGAAATGGGACAAACACCCATTTTATTGTATTTTAACGACACCCATTGCAGATGTATATTTTGGAGTAAATGTGCATGTAGTTTGGCGGTTTAAGGAGAGCGCTTTAATACCCACCCCTCACGGGAAGACGAAGGGGCCTGTTTGGCAGGAGGCGCACAACTGTCGCCACCACCCTCTTCGCCTTTTACTCCTCCTCCCTCTGTCAGCAAAAGCGATAACGATGATCAATGCGTTTTAAATTATCACTGTTTTATGCGATTAGCGGCGTGCGTACCCATGCACATGCAGACACGCGCTGTTCGGCCGCCTCCGGTGTGGATGTGGCACCAGAACAGCTGATTTGGATGAACTCCTCCTCGAGAAAGGGGGCAAATAGCCAATGTTTGGTTAGAGAGAGGAATTTTCGCGGCATGCCAACCTCTTTTATGTGTTTGTATACACGTATGTAAAATTAAGAAGAAAAGATAAATGCACATATGCGCACTACTTCGTCTTACCACAGCAGTTATGGTGAAGTGAGTCAACAAGCAAGCGAATTGTTTGAAACTAATTAATGACTACATGCTGTTGGGAGAAAGTAGTGAGATAGTATGTGATCAGAGGCTAGTAGGTAATACTGTTGAGCCCAAAAAATACAAATACAAGACCTTCAAACTGTCAGATCGTCTATGGCTGGCAAAGACCGTTGAACTAAGAGAATCTTGCCTCGGAACAAATGTCCAAGTCGAATGGTAACGGAGGGACAAAGCTCTATGTGTCCTGAGCCCCTCAAACCTGCTTACCAAGCATTTTAACCACGAGACTAAACCTCAACCTTAAAATAATCAAAGCCACCAAAAAACATTAAAATTGTACTTATTTATGTGTTTTTTACTTACCATTTATCAGTAGACTCCATAACAAGTGCTGCTCTAAAGCAATGCTAAGCTCGAAAACTCCTAAAGTGCCCACTAGGTTAACCATCCTATGGGAACTCATAGGCTTCAGGCAATGCAAAAATAGGTTTAACAAGCCTTTATACGCTCCATCAATTAAGCAGCAGTCGGAATTCTGGCATCACCAAAATCCACTTTCGTTCTCTATTAGCAATTAAAATAAGCCAGGATATAGTGTAAGGAAAGCCTGCTATCCTACTAATTAGTCAAAGTGTATTTTGAGTATTCCGAAAGTATATGCACTAGCAACCGAATAATGCCTGAACAGGGAATTCTTTAGTTTCCTAAACACTCTCCAAATGAGGATTTTAGGCTCAACTTACAAAGTTACGTGCAAAAGTAATCACATTTGAATGAGCAAGGTCAAAATACGATCCTGAACCACGAGTGTCATAGTGCGCCTGCAAGACATCGGAGCCTTACCACCATCTCAGTGTGATGTCATATCATCACCCCATAATCCAAAGTCATGCAACAGCCCAATCTCCAAGACGTGATAAATCAACTCATTTGTTTACACCTGGAACATATTAAGGTAACAGTCATTTAGCACAGCCCATGTCTAGTTAATAAAACAAAATTGGAGAATCTTCTAACAGAATAGTATCAACTTGACTGATTGTATTTGGAGTCCAAAAAAAGTTAAGTCACCTATTGTCAATTAAGCGAACTATTCATCAAAGTATAATCCCATCTACTCTAATTTAAAATAAGAAAGGGCGCAAAATCTTACCACATGTAGGAAGCAATGATTTTGATGGTCTTGTGCAAGTACCTGTTAAGATTATTGGTGCCTACAAGATATTTACACGTTTATTGTGAGTTACAACACCCAGAAAACAACACCTGCGAGATCTCAATTGTTCCTCCCTTGTTAAACATTACTTTTGACCTGGTACTTTGTGGCTAGGTGCTTGACCGGTATCAGATTCGATGCCTAATAATAAAAAATTCTGATGGGGTTGAGTATAGTAATGTCGTGCAACGAGTTTCGACTTTTTACACCTCAAACTTCACGATTACATCTAACATAAGTGAGGTTTGCAGAATCCCATGGTTTGTGCGGAGGGGCCAAAGGTTATCTACTTCTCGAGGGTCGACGGTGCCTGCTCAGCTTTGTGGCTAGGACCAACTAACCGTTTATCCTCTAAGGTGGGCAGTCGCAGTTACTTACCAAGTGTTAGTAACATTTATTTAGAGAGCTTTCTGTATTTGTATTCGTCGTTGCCGAAATTTCGATCAAAACAATGAAATGCTCTCCGAATCGATGCCAAAATCGCATGAGAAGGCTAAAATTGGGTGTAATTCAGCTGGTACTGTAAAAGAGAACAGCATTATCTTTTGATGGAGGAGTGTGAAGTAGGAAAAACTTAAAAGGCAAGGTTTGCGGGTATTATGTAAATCAAATGTATTGCATGTCCATAAATGTTGAACCAAACGTTCAACATCTTAAAAATCAAAGTAGTTGAAAGATTTTGACACGATAACCATTTTTAAGGGCATCATAAAGCTCCTCAACCCTGCGAGCCAAAGCAATAAAGGCGATTTTATCTTTCCTAAAGTCCCATAATATCTAATTTGCACCTTTAATTTAAATTTTATTGATTTCCCGGAGACAAATTGAGACCTTTCCCGAATTCATTTTTTGGCTAATAACTAATTGCGCTCGTATGTGTTATCGAAGCGAACTAAAAATTCGCCGCCTAAAAGCACCTCAAAAACTTATTGTTTTAAGTCGCCCACCTACGTCGGGGTGGTTCTAAAGCATAAATCTCAAGTATTCTGAGTGTTGCTTTAGAAATAAACACTTGGGAGGAGGCTTAAGCTGGTCACTATTATGTAGTAATAAAAGTGCCTGTAAGATTCCGTAGACATATACCGCCATTAAGTGGGGCAACAATTACTTGTAGGAGAAAGAAGACTTCTGCAGAAATTATGAACTGGCGCTATTGATCAGCTGACATTTCAGTGTACTTCCTAACATGCTTATCACCATAATGAGGCAAGCGTCGATCATTAAGTGTTTGATTTTGCATTGAAACCATCTGTGAGGCTGACTAGCACAACTTCCCTCTCCTTTAAGATGTCGCAATTTTTAACAAAAGGCTTTTTAATTACTTAATTAATTAGACACTTATGGAGGAGACAGGTTCGGTTCCTCGCATTTTATCGTACAGCGATGACTAAAATGCACACTGATAGTAGAAGTTAATAAAATCGTGATTTCATTAAAATAAATCAAAATTTTCAGCCCCAGTAAATTAAACCCCGCATACAGACGCATTTGGAGACGTGCAGGTTTGATGGCCAAAGCCAGTTACATTAGAAATAACAGTCTCATCCATCAATTAATTAGTACCTTCCGAGGGCAACACGGTAACTGTGGCCGCAGCGGCCAAAAGTGAATGCGTGGGACTAGGCAGGAAAATGCTTAAATTTTGGGTGTAACGTTCTGTAAATGTTCTCCCATGTCCCTCGAATCGCGGTTAAAGGGGGTCTATAATTGAGAGTTGATCAAAAGTAGGACCAAAAAAATTGCTGCTATAACCACGGCGGGGGCTGGATTTGCAATTCTTAATTTTATTTGCCTTTTACACATGTATTTTTCAGAATAGAAGGGCAATTAAAATATTAAGCCTCCTAATTTTTATATTATAAAGCAGATCTTAAATAAGTGCTCAGCTTTTACCATTTCTAATGCAAAAGTTATAAAACCGAATCTGGTTTGCGAATAGATAATCTTTTCATGACAAATCATGCAATACTGCGGTTCTCTGCAATTGCATATCGTTGTCAACTTGAAATGGCAAATTGTACCGCAAGTCGATAGTTTTGGAGCCCTCGATTTTGTTTGCCTAAAATTCTTTACTTTAGAATGTAGGCAGTGCCAAGGAGAACAGTTTGTCTATTGAGCACTTAAGACGTCAAGTTCTGTGAATCGTCTTAAATGCTTTGATTTCTAAAAGTGCAATGCTTCAGAGTTGGTTTAATAACATGGAGAGCAATTTGAACTTCAAAGTAAGCAAACATTGTTTATCTCAGCAATTGCAACTCTCTGTACTTCAAATAAAATTTGCAGATACTTTCATCAATGTGTAACCATTGTAGTGACGAATTCAGAAATGCAAAGTAGATTTTTTTCTTAATTTTGATTTTTTCCTCATTACTCCTGCCTTACATTTTTAAAAGCGATGCGCAAATCAACGACCCACGTGTTCCGTTGAGGCATTGAAACATCTACCAGTTTTCTCTTGAGATTACTTCTAAATTGATACACTGAATGCTGGACAAATCCCCTCTGGTCGAATGCCAAGCAGTCCAATTTTGCTTTGTTGAAACTTAGAGCATGAAGTGAAGTTGACGGATATGATTTAGCTACGCTCCCTTGGATGCGTACATTGAACATCGTATTAGTCTTTTTGGGGGACAAGAAGATTCGCGGATTTATGACAGCAATTATGAGTCAACAGAAATTCCACTTGTTCTCTCATCACAAAGCGAATTTAATTGAATCGCTCCTTAAAGTGCACTGCCACTAGCTTCACGGTAATTACGAAATCGCTAGGAGTATCACAGTAACAACTTTATTTCGTGAAGAGTAGGAGTCGTGTTGAACAATGCAAACTTATCGAAGATGCACTTTTATTCACCATTGGCCTACTTAATAAAAATGTTTGAAATGCCCTGAAATGGATTAAAATACGCTCCACATGAACGTCACGATTTTCGTTTTTTACACTGGAACACCATACTACTAAAGTTTAAAGTTTTGTGCGAAAAAGAGGGTGATAGCCCAGGGTTTTTAATAACTGTAGTGTGCACGTAATTTTATTGCATAAAGTCGCAAAGGTAGGTAACATAACTCGCGTGCATGAAATGCGTTTATAGAGGAAGACGCTTATTGTTTGTTTGTAGTTTGGTCCACTGGCAAGGTCAAATCTTTTAACATTATTTAAGGCCATATGCACTGTTAATTTATTTGGCAAAAAAGATTAGAACGCACAGGCGCAGGCGCCTAGAGCGCGTCAGATGGAAAGTCTCCGGTTGGCCAATCAGATATTTTTAAGAAAATAAAATGTTAAAGCAATCAATAGCACGGCTTGCAGAAGGCAAGTGTAGAAAAAATGTTGATATGCACTGAAACCTTAAGGTTGTATAACAATATACATTTTGTCTTCCGCTGCTGCAACTTCCTTCTATCAAAACGTGTACAAATAGACACCACCTATTTTGATATAATTGGTTAGTGGCAAGTAAAGTGCAAGTAGATAGCTGCAGTAACAAACAAAGCAAAAAGCCCGTTGGAACTCGAGGTGTTTTAAAGTGCGTACAACAACTCATTTCTCAAGACATCATTTTTTCAATAAATGGGCGAAATCTTTAAAATGTAAGTGGATTGCCTTAATTAATAATCAGTATAATGTACAAAAATGCTTTCGATCATAAGGGTCGTTTTAAACACGGATATTTTAACAGCTTATTCCAAGGAGGCAAGCAACTTTTATCGGTGCATCAAGCATTTTTTGTAGTTCGTGTCTCGTGTTCAAACCATTACTTTTACAGAGAACATGAATCCGTTCCTTTTTCTTTGAAATTAACACTCATTCTAGCGTGGTAGTCCCGTCTCTTTAACAGCAGTGAAAACACAATTTCCATTGCTAAAACTACTGCATCAAAGAACACGCAAAAGTGTCGTTTCACTAAATTTACTAAAAACTCTCCCAGCTAACATCGTACCAACCTAAAGGCGGAGAACGAAAGTAAAGCGACCATCATTAGGCATCAAATATGGGTCGAGCACAATGAGAGCAAAACGGAAATCACAAGACTGATTTTATCCACTACCGCCTGTTTTCCCCTCAAGCTTCAGAAGTGAATCAGAAAACAACTATTTTTTATTTTATCAAGCTTTACAGGCAAGCGGCGAAAGCTGAATAAGGTTACACAAATAAAACTTTTACAGAACTCACAAGCATAATTCTACCGAGTTGAATAAATAAAAACGAGAAATTGATATTTTAGCATTCCGCTTTGGTGTGTTCGAACGTAAAGTGGGCAAAAATGCGTTTATACAAAGGCAAAGCTATCAAAGTACACTTGTGCACATATCTGGACTACGAAGATAGCTTGGCTCCTGTAGGACCTAATTTTTAAGCTGCATCTTAGTATTTGTGTGAAACATTAATTTGTTTACTTTACTTCATCCATTTTGCTTCAGATAAAGTGGCATTGGAAAAGTGCTTTGGCACCCATAAAGCGATACAGGCGGAACACAGCGAAATTCCTTGAAATGTTAATATTTGACAATTCGACATGTTAAAAATTATTCTGCTTTGCATTTTTTGAAAAAATGTCATTCAGGTCCATCTTAACTATTTTAGAGTTCTTCTGAATAACATAATCGCATTTTAGGGATCTCAATATAACTTCACTGTCTCTTTGAAGCTCTCCTTTTGGACCAAAAGTAACACCTAGAATTCAAACTACTTCATGATAATTATTTACAAGCAACATTTTGGAGAAAATTTACAGCGCATAGAAACAAACTTTGATTTCATTTGATAACATCTGCTTTGTTCTCCTCTGATAGTCGCGTCTCACCCCTAAACTACAACACAGACAATAAAATATCTGGCGGATGTATTTAAAAGAACTAGCCATGCAGTGATATGCGCAGCGCTTGTCTCCTATCTTAGAAGTTATAACTTGGCAAACCAACATCGTGTGAATAAAAAATTGTCCTTGGTTCCCACCTACTTGAAAACAGGGATAGTCCAAGAGGCGCTAATATTGGAAACCGACAGGTACAATTATGAAAAGTGTCTGCTAAAACGAGTCTGTCATGCATTCTGCCTTGCATCATGGACCTCGAAATAGGCTATCACAGACATGCAGTACTCTCTGGCAATGGACTCGGTAAATATGGAATAAGAGTTTAACCAAATTTTCTGGATTGCACGTGCCAATAATTTTAGCAACATAAAGCATTTGACGTATGAGCCACTTTAAAGCAAGAGTTTCACGTCTCAACTAGGTTTTGCTTGTATGGTAGCTATCCAGCACCTGATGCTCCCCCATGGTCACTCTTGTTTCTCAAGTTGCCAATGTTTATTTTCAGTTCATTCACCTTGTGACCGCGTTTGAGGTACTTTATGTCATGTGAGTTGTGGCTATAAAGTAGCAACTGAATTTTTCAAAAAATTTTAATTTACGAAAGCGTGGATAAGAAGGCTGCAAGAATATTCTCCCTCTCCCTCATCATCTCATAGGGCCGTCTCGCCTTTTGCCGAAAGTGAAATCGCACTATCAAGCTTACTGGGCAGGGAGCATAGGTATGCATCGTAAGTAAATCAGCCAACTATCCTACATGTCACCAATTACTTATAGTCAACCAAGCATTATTTTCAGAACGGAAAGCCTAATAACCACCAGACGATCAAAGACAAGCAGGACTTGTAAAATTAAGCGTTTGATAAGATTCTAGAAGGTTTTTGCTGGATTTTGCTCATCACGATTGCCTCTTTTCATTTCGTGACCCAAATAGCGAATGTGGACAGTCCGTTTTTCACTTATGAAGCACTGATTCGTCAAAACAAAACTACTCCAATCTTATTTCCACATATGCATTAAAAGCTGCTGCACAATGTTCTACGCTTATTTTAAGATTTGTAAAGTTGAAATCGAAAGGAAGAAGACTTATTTGAAGGTTTGGTAAAGTGCAACACTTATGTGCTGATGGTCGTCAATAAGTGAAGGATTTGTTAAAAGCAGATAACCTACGTAATTGTGGTCTTTGAAGGGAGGGACGGATGATTCATTTAAGTAACAACATGGTAGTCGACAATTATGGATGCACAGATTTGCTCCTCTTCCATTTTTTATGCTTCAAACAAAAAGTATGCATTTACAGATAATCAGCTGCTTCGAGTGAGGATTTTTTTACTAAAAACATTCAACTGGGAAGCTTTTAATCTGACAGACAGGTAAATCTAGTCACAGTACAAATTTGGCCGTAAACTGCAGTAATGAAATGGGAATTAAACACTTGCCAACTCTGCAATATATTTGATACCAGAGAACCTTAAGATGTGATTTTGGCGCAGTCAAACTTTTTTGAGTGGATTCATTTCAGTGCCTTTATGTTAGTAGTTATTAAATACAGCTGATTTAATGTGCTTTTAATTTAAAGGGTTTGAGAAAATTTAGGCTATTTATTTATCTACATTGGACATCTAAAGCTACATACTTGGGTAGAATGCAGCCTAGTCTGATGCATAAATTTATTCCAACTTTATGCATTTCTTTATGTCCTCATTTTGCCATCTAAGCCTAAACTGCCTTAAAACAGTAATTGAAGTAATAATACTGCTGTAATTAATATCGCAGGAAACTTCGCAAAACACATGTCCCAATCTATTTCACTCGGTATCAGCCATTGGCCAGAGGTATTCAGTTTTAGGTGCTTTTGCCCTTAAATTGCATTTCAGGATTAAAAGACAATGTAAGCGTAGGCATTAATTAATAAAACATTCTAGGTTCTCTTTAGAGTTATACTGTCGAAAGTGCGTTAGTAATTCCGAAAACTCTCCAAGGTGGACTACTCCGTTTTTTGGTCGCACACGTTACTAATAAATCATATCTAACATTTAGCCAACGCTAACTTGATGCTTCAATCCGACGCATATTTAAAAACTGTTAGCAGTATTTTCACATTCGCCTTTCTCAATTAGAAGACAACTCAGAGACTGGAAATTTTTTTGCATTGAAGCCAGTGACACCGCTTTATGCACACTTTGGAGGCATAATCATTGCATTTTACTTCGATGTTTCTAAAAATATTCCTTCTTTAACGGCTTTTCTATTGGCTGAAAAGTGGCAATCATATTAGGCTACGAAGGAAGAAGGGAATTAAAATTCACTAAGACCAAGCGTTAAGGATCGACCATAAAAAGCTGAGCCAAATTTATTCCCATCCAGATGGGATAGTTATTTCCATTTTTTGGACGGTGATAACTTTGGTACATTATGGGAGCGATAGAATTCAAATGAAATCTCATTTTGTTCATGAAATTCGTCCTTAGGTTTTATGAACATTTATCCCCAATGGCTAACGCGGATAGGCGGAAAGGAATTTGGAGTCCTCCGAAATAAGAGTTGCAGTATTAAATGCAACGATGGGACCGTCATTTCACCTTGCCGTTCTCCGTCTTTATAATGGTAAAATTAGACCTCATATGCACCCATGCAATTAAACCGCGGAATCTACAACCACCTTAAAACTGTCAAAATGTTAATCATAGTTCTACGAGAGACTCCCGGTAGGAAAGTGCTCAAGTAAGAATATAACTTTTGCTCTAGTCATAGAGCATGGTAAAAATATAGGAGGCTTATCCGTCTCGATTTGTGCAGTGTTCCATGAATATCGTTGGGAAATAATATCCTCATGTGTGCGGTTTTTCTGCCTGGTCTCACATATCTATAGGAGTAAGAATTACCTAACTTCGATTTAGTCGCGATACTCAGAGGCCATTTAAAACATAATAGTTCGAAATACTCTGGGCTATTGGTGCAACTAATTTTAAAGTCGTGCGGTCGCGATTTTCACTTTCGTTCTGCTTTACGTTTTGTTAGTATTTGAGAATTTAAAAAAATTCGTAATAGACATTCGCAGCGTTTCAAAGAGGTTACAAACTTTAGGGTCTAAAAGACGAACTCGTGTAAGAATAAGTTTTCCAGCGGGATCGTGCGGGCTGAGCATGAAAATGTTTCATAATGCGCCAAACATCGTTGTAATGGGTGTGGGCGAATAAATTTTGTACAGCCCAAAACTTACCTTTAAACGTGTTTTTATAAAAGGTCTGTGTAGATTGGGGAGTTCTGTGCTACAGTAAGCTCATATCAGGCTTGCAATCTTATCAAACAAATTTATGACTCCCAAATGTTTTATTTACAGATGTTATTTTAATTTCTATGGTGTTTGATCTGAGGATTGCCGCCAAATCACTCCTATTAAAGGCCAAATTCTTTATTCATAGTGCAAATCTAGGTCTGCATTTCAAATGAACTAAACTGTTTCATTGCGATATGAAATGAGATATGTAGTGGGTTAGGTGATCTGCCCAATCTGCCACAATATTTAACCCTCAGGTTCCTTCCCCAGTTTGATCAACTGGCATCTTGCTAACACTTCCAATGACTTCACGAAGGAAGTTCGAAGGGTGCTCATTTTGGGTCATATAACTTCACCAAACGACTGAACTTTAGGCGTGCAAATCGGTGACTTCGGTCTGCTCTCAAAATTTTCGTTAATCAGGTTATTGCAACGGTCCTTTTTGTCTTTTTTCCGTGTTGAGAGAGACAACCTTAAGAGCTGTTAGGGGCGATGTCATTTGCAAAAAAATTTAACGGAGGATTATAAAAATTTTGAGAGAGGAGTGAAGGTGATTCTGCAATTTTATAACATCTGTTCGCGTTATGCAATGCAAAGTATTTAACCTTTTAAGAACTTGGGACATGCCTGTCATAAAATCATCCACCAAATTTATTTAAAGATTCGACTTAATTATTCATGTAACTTTCAATAGAAAAAGTGCATTAAACCCCAACGCACTGAATTAGGATGATTTAACTAACAAATTGCTTTAAAGCCTTTTTCTGCATTTGCAGTTTTTGCCGTTTTCCTCCAGTCTCCAAGACTTTGCAGCAAATAAGACTGCTGCTTTGCTTAACCTTTCAAAAGTGCAAATGAAATAATCTTCTTATTACGCTGAATAAATAGTGATGTCATCGTTCATTTTGTTAAGGATGCTTAAATCCATCTCCTGGTAAATGGCATTTAACTACATGCATTTAACACTAGTCTTTCACAATGAGCGTTAGTTTTGTTTATTCCACGTCATTTGCGAAAATATATCTATATTTTCAAATTTTAAAAAATAATCTTGCGCTTTTGAAATAATTTAAGACGATCATAAATGGCAAGAGGGTATTTCTTCTACTCTTCGGGTCATGGCGGAGGAACAGATGGCCTGAAGCGCATGTCGCAAAACCCACCCCAGAAGTTCCACGCAACTTTTATTCCATTGCAATAGTTTTAATGCGAAAAATATTGTTTTGTGAAAGGAAGAAAAAATTGTTTTGCGGCTCTAACTAAAGTGTGAAATTGTCAGAAGGCGCTGCCTCGAGGTTGGTTATTCGGTCTGGAGCTGTGATACGTTTATTAAACGAAGTTCGCAATTGTTTAATCTCTTGTTATAATCCTAGATGTAATTCAGCTTGAATCCGTTCGTTACGACATTATTTGAGAGAAACAGTTTTATTCATGCTATAATTATTCTTCTCTGCAAAAGTGAAGCTGGTTTAGGCTTCTCCACCAAAAGACTTTCAAAAAGCTACTGTTCCTGGGAGGATTTTATTAGGCATCCCTAGGTTTGTTACGAGTAAGAGATCTATGGGAGGCGAGGTCCACTTGTTGGTGGAAGTCACATCCTCCACAGTGTCCTCGGTCACGGTGTTCGAAATGAAATCGCTCCTCCTTCCTGCAAAACACAATTTAAACAACCAACGTGTGTTACAATTGCTAGACAAAAAAGGACTAGTTTGCGCTCTTTTATTGATATCTTGGGAATAGCAACTAAAGGTCGAAGGAGTTTCAATTTTCTCATCTGATAGTCAATATTTTTGCTCTTATAAAATGGACTGTTTTGTACCTGCCCCTTCGATGGTGACCGATATGAAGTATCTTTTGAGAATGGGAAACGTTGTGCTGAAAACAAAAATGAGAGTTGCATTTACTTCTCCAATAAACATCAATGTTATATGAAGTATTCAAAAAGGCATTTAGAAACAAAATCCGGGATGGCTTGCGTTTCTGGTTCCATGGAGTAAAGTTAAGCCCTTAGTTATATGAAAACAAAGATTTTGGTACGAATTAATTACTTTTGGAATGCTACGTAACATCCTTAGTAAATGTGCAAATGTATGAGTGGAAAGTTTGCAACGAACTAGAAGGTTGATACGCCCGAACAGCGTTTATTCCAAGTCTGCCAATAGGAGTGCAGATGTACCAAGTCAACTTTTCAGAGGTGTCTAAGTTGGTGCCCTGGTGTCAGCAAATTTAATTGGAGTAGTGCTACTTGAAAAAGCCGTTTAATTAGCATGATAACATTGAATTATTTAATGCGCGCACAACAAGTTCAACTCATTGCGATCTAAGGTTCCACTAAGCAAATTCGCCAAACGTTTTCGCACAATCATTTTGGTTTTGGTGAAACTACAAAGCGAGTGTGTGTGAGTGTAACAGGGCATTGCAAGTTGTAAGTAAAAGGGGTACAACTAATAGGGTAATTTTCTTAGGGTTAGTGAAAAATGGCAATGGATACGCAGCTATGACAAGCGAATAGACTAGTACAACTTTCGCGTACTAAAGCGTGGGGTAAAATATAAGCCGTATTTCCCCAGTAGTCTGATTTTATTACTAACTTTTTCAAAGTATTTCAACCTCATTATTGTATTGAGGATAATGGCTATTTTTGACGATCAACGCTCCCGATTTGGAAGACTTTTTTACCACTTATTGATGTCCAAGCGCCAACCCCTCGGCGCCTATAATAAAATTGCCGAGTTAGACACATCCATTTATAGGTTGCGAAACACTTTCCTTGCACTGACCATTCCTCCTCAGTCAATGTCTAGACCCTATTTAGGGCACTTTTATTGACTCCATGCAGTCAAATCACAAAACAGCCTATAGATGCCTAATTAAACACATCTTGCTATTGAATTTATGAACCAGCAGGCACATACGTCACTAGGTGGCTCTACATAGCGGTTATTCCAGTTTTATTTCATGTTTATACACTGTAAGGACCTTTCATTTAAAATGAATATGCTCTTTCAAAATTGCCTTTATCCACTCACGAATTTTCTCCCACTATATTAAATTTGATGGATCGTATGGCAGTGGATCTGTTACAGAATCACGATGATTCAACAACCGACGACTTTAGTCATCTCGTATCAGCCCTAAAGCCATCTTTTTGAGTAATAGCTCACCAAAATGGCTATTTTGCTCACAGGGACTACCTGTCAAGTTCATTTTCCAGCATATAAATTACATGTTTGACTTCGGTATGGCATAAACCCCGAACTTGCAAAATGTGTGTTTGTATATACGAATGCCACCTCAGGAGAACATGATATGGGAACTGAACCTTTTTTGGGAAGCTTTGTCACTCACGTCAAACAGTGTCAAAGAGGTGATTTACCAGTTCAGGGGCTATACACTGCCGAGTCGTGAAAGACCAGATCTGATCAATGCCTTAGAATAGAGGCAATTCACATCACCAACCCCAAAACAAGTCTATTATGAGATCATGCTATAATCAAGCAATTGTGAAGATTATTGTTTGCCCCATTTTTCCTGCTAAATCCAATTGGTTATGTTCGACGATAAGTTTTCTAGGCAATGTAAATAAGTGGAAACGCTGCTCTTGCATCCAAGCACCAAGCCTTAGTGGTGGCAACCTACCATCTCGTAACCTGATGGTGAAGTGTCAGTGAACCTTAGTCCACATTTTTTAGATGAGGCTTATTGCAATCGAGGCACGGCACAGTTTATTTTGAGCAAAACTTCTCCTTTACGGCTTGGATAACTTGCTTCGTCAACTGATAATGCCCACATCGTTGAACAGCAGTGAAAGTGTAATTTGAGGCAAACATATGCATGCATGCACCGCGAAATTTCTCCAAATGTTTACTCCAGCTTCGTTTCGTTCTCTTTTTGGCTCTTCAAATCACAAAGTAAACTTTTATTAACGGTAAAATTGGTACTTTGTACTGAATTTATTCGTCAATATAACTTCTTTTGGAGTCTAAGAATAGTGATAAGAAAGTCACAGTCTTGACAAACAAATATTATCGTCAGTTAACAATTAGAAAGTCAGTACCGGACACTCGACATCAGTAAAATTAGGTTTATGGTGTACTACAAGTACAAGTACCTTCAAACTGCGAAGACAATAGTTTTTCCGAAACAAGGGCAGAATTATGCTGCTATCATTAATAAAACACAAAACCTGGAAGCCTCTTTCCGCCTGCAAGTTAAGGTTCGTAAATCAACCATGATGTATGGAAATGCGATCTTTCTTACTTTCCAATTTATCTTAACAAAGGACTGGACTCATAATTTACTAACTTTGCATTCGTTAGTTCTACTGAAGTGATCTAAACACTATTAGGACCAAAAATATGGGCGCTAGTTGCATATAAAATTTAGCTGCAATGCTTGCGTCGATGTTTTTAAAATGCGTGTCTTGCACACAAGCAAAGAAGTTTGTTACATCTGCCACTTTTATTAGACCAAAACCAGTAGGTCAGAGTGCTTTGGCGGTTTGTTTGGAGGTTGTATGAAACTTTTATAAAAGTGTTTGCTTACCCAGTTACTACAAAGGGGCAGAACACTTACCGTTAGCCACGTCAAAATTACACCTTCAGGAGTCAAATGTAATGCTGCTTTTCACACCACTCTCAGCCAGTCCTGTCACCTTGGGATACCGTGCCATCAAGCAACTTGAAATTGCAGTTTTGGTATCATTAGCCTTTGACTGGGGATAAACGAGAATCGTCCTGATCATTACCTGTTGTGGGTGCGTGTGAAATCCACTGAACCCGCTTCATTTGGCTTTAGAACTATGACGGACTTCTGATTATGCATAATCAAATTAAGATTCAAAAGCTTTATTGAGAAGTAAGAAATAAAGTTCTGTCAATTACTGTACCTTTCGTTAATGAAATGCTCCTTCGTCTTCTACACGTATAGTGCAGTGTAGTACTCACAGTCATTTGTTAGAAAAGTGAATTCTAAAACTGCGTTGTTGAGGTTGTAATGTATTTGCTTAAGGATGATGCTTGATGCTATCATAATTGTGATGGTTGATTCGGTACTAGCTAATGCTGCCCACTTTAGCTAAAAGTAATCCTCATGACAGACTTTAAAAGGAGAAACCTGCCTTTCATAGGTGCACGCACTGCTGGTATAAACAAAGCTTCAGCCACACCGGTAGTGGATCAACGGTTTTAGCGCACAACTGTGTAGTTTCGAGAGAATCTGAAGTATCGGACGGGTGTCTAAAAGTGTGAAATTATTTTGTCGTTCTTGAGCGATACCCACGTATAATGCAACAAGCTCAAACAAGCCCTCCTAGAGTCTAGGAGTACTATAAAGGAAAAAGCATTCCGACTATGCTGGCAGTTATAACAGTGGTATTTACGAGGACAATATTAGCTTGAGTTGTGACAATTTTTATGCATGCTTTTTTTGGCTATCACTACATATACGTGGCTTTATCAGCAAGATGGTGCCAGACCATTTTGAAAGGTAACTTTCTAAAGATTTGTAAAGCGAGTTAATAAAAATAGCTTTGGATGCGAATTGCCTTCTGTCATAGCTAACTAATTCAGTCCA